>PYHX02000158.1:74302368-74443913 GCA_004302925.2 Cochliomyia hominivorax | reverse complement strand
ATATTATATTATATTATATTATATTATATATATTATATTATATTATATTATATTATATTACATATACATAATAATATTTTATCACATCATATAATATCTTATCATATCATCTATATTCGTTAAAATTTTATCCAATCTTCATTCCTTTTTAAATTCCTTTTCAAATTCATTTTCGTTAGGAGGTACTTTACAGTAATCTAACAAAAGCATAGTCCAGATGAAAGTAATGGATTTTACAGAGAAAACCACAATTTTTGGGTATTGAAAATTTCCAAAGTAACTTTGTATGCACCAGAATTTACATCAGGTTAACTTGTGGTACTTTTGGAATGCATTTCAACAATTAAACAATTAAATGATTTAATAAAGTCCAAATGGATGGGAAACAATTTCTGGATACCTTTGAGTACTTCAGTAAAATTAATGGAGAAAACTATGACGATGTGAAAAGGACGAATTAATAAAATAAAATATTATTACATTTTTCGAAGCTTTCGTTATAAGAGAGATTCTGGTAGCATAAAACTTATTACCTGGCTTATAGTATACTGACTAATTTAGAACCACTTCCTACTATGACTTAACAATGTCTGTCCAATTAGCCGGGTAACATGTTGTTCACGTATAAAATTTATATACAGATGATTTCTTTGGAACAATGATGAAATTAATGATGTTTCGAGCAAATTTTGGTCAGCGAATAGAATTAATTCTAAAAATTTCTTTAAAATGCTTAAATTTGGGAAGGTGATATAATTTAAAAAACTCATTTTATTAAAGATCTATATTAGTAGACAAAATTTACCAAATTTTATTAAGATCGGTCCATATTTTCCGATAGAGCTCTTGTTGGAAAATATCGCCCCAGACAACATAAATCACAAACGTCATTATTATTTTGTTTTATGCCGGAAAAAATTATAGAATACGATTCTAAAAGGGTTAGTCCGAATTTCAGTACCCATGTTAATATATTTTATAAGTTTTTATAAGTTTTTAATATTCAATCAAATTGAGGGGAGAAACAAATAAGCTAGTTTTACTAGACTTTAACTAAAATTTTAAACTTTAAGTAAATATATAACTTCACTTAAAATGTTACGTTACCAACCCAAAAATTCAAAAAGAAGAAAACCAACATTAATTACATTTCTGTTAGAAAAATCTATATTTTGTCCGATTTCTTTTAATTTACAAAAGAACTAAAGTTTTGTTTCTTTTTAACTTTAAATGCCCTAAAATAAGAACAGAAATTTAATACATTTCCTCACACATCAAGTAATTGACTCATTTCCGTTTCTATATGCGTCAAAGGAAAAGTTAAGATAAAATTTAAGAAAATGCTACAATTTACAGGGTTTGAAGTAGTAAAAGAGCAATAATGATACCCATAATCACTTAAACACATACAAATAAACTGAAGTCTAATGTGAATTAAAATTGTAAAACGACAAAAGAAAATTAAAACTGATAGAAGTGGTTGTGAGTAAAACTTAGTTTTTCAAAGTATTAAAATCGTACATACACATTCACAAATATATATTATAGACTATAGTGGTTGCAAAATATGGTTGGGTCGAGTTGATGAAGCTAAATTTTGTTTTTCTGCCTTTTTTTTGGTTATACTAAATTAGAGTGTATAAAGTTTTGTATCTGTATGTGCGTTTGTATGTTGTATATGTCAATGTTCAGTCGGTCAAAAACTCAAAGAAAGACAGAATAGTTTTCTAAAAAAAAGTCATTTTCATTTGCTCTAATTGTGCTTAATTACTTTCAAAAAGTTTTCAACTTTTTTTTCATCCTTTTGTCCTTTTTTTTGTTTTATATGTAAACGACGAATATATAGACTAAAATAAAAATTGTTTGCTGTTTGCAAAGCGTAAAGTTAGATACATAGTTTTCTTTTTTGTTATATTTTTTTCTAGAAAAAGCCAGAAAACTTAATTTATAATAAACTGCAAAAAAGATAAAAAGACAAATGGAAAAATTGAGTTCATCTATATGTAAAAAACTCATATAGAACGTCAAAAAATATGAAATGATTTAAATTTGTAACAGTTTTCATGTAAAAGGGAGTGTGAGATAAGAGGAATTGTTATTACAACTAAAGCGGACCAAATGTTTTAAAGTTTTAAATTGAATTTATTTAATTGGCCGTAATTTTGATAAAATATGTCTTGTTTATTAAGTCATAAAACCCATTTGAATAAAAACAGTTGTTCCTATGTTATGGTTTAATGAAATCAAAAATAAGTTAAAAGAGAGTGAAAAAGATAAACATATTACTATTCATTACTTTCTTTAAATTATTTTTTCCAGAGGAATTGATAAAACCTGTCGTAACAGCAGCACCCGGTTTCAACTATAACAAAAATCAACAATAAATTTTTAATTAATATTATTATAACAGTCGAATATCGCCTTCCCATTGAATTTATTATATTTTGGAAACTTTCCAGTATAATAGAGTTGCATGCTACTACTGACCCCTTCTGTGTGTAAACAAATGATCGATTGGATTTATGTAGTAGACTGGGGAGGCCATTTCATTACAGTGACTCCATTATTCTGAAAGAAATTTCGAGCCATTTCCTTGTATGTTTTGGCGATTTGTCTTGTTGTATAGTCCAAATCAGGGTCATTTCTTCAGATAGCATTACTTCGTCTAATATTTTCATATATATTGATATATCCATAATAGTTTTAATACGGTAAATGGGTCCAGCACCATAGCATGGAAAGCACCTCCATACAACAGTACAAGAACCGTTGTATTTGAAAGTTTTTCTTCTAAATTTTTTATTATATTCCTTACTAAGGGGCCCCCTTAAAAAATATTCATCAGTTCACAGAATATTTCTCCCCTTATTCAACACGCCAAACCATGTTAGTTTTAGCAAACTATATTGGACATGCGGATCAGTTAAAAGGGGGACTTTTCGTGATCTATGGGCTTTCAAATTATATTCCCCAAGCCATCTGATGCGGTTGCAGTACTTAATAACAGGTTTAATTATTTATTAATCGCTGATGCTGAGATAAATGACGCCTTCTCTATTTGGCGTAATATACGGTGAACCATTAAAGGTTTCCCCACAGTTCTTCGTCCACATCTCCCTACTTTAAACTTGTAGGTTATGGTATTTCTTATCATTTTATTTGATTATCTAATAATATTTCTTATTTTAGCAAAAGTTTGTTAATCAGAACTACGATTTTTAATGAGTTTTCATTTTCTGAAGTACAGTGAGATCAACAAATTATTTAAATTTTAATAATACGCTTCTTGATAACTTTGTTACTTATAAATTACAAAAACAACAATACACTCACAGTAAATGTTATGACAATTGTTGGAACTAATTATTTTTATTATTTTTTTTTCAAATATAAAAGAAATGATTTTGTGAGGTCCCAAACTGATATTTTTTTATACCTAAATTTATTGGAATATTCGTGTAAATCTAAAAGACATGCATTAATTTTCTCAGAAGATATACTTCGAATATTGGGACGTGTGATTTGTGCTATCATTTCGACCGCATTTGGATATGGAATTAAGTTATATTGTCTGCTATATTCATCATGTAAAGTTATGTAAATTTAACAATTTATCATCAAATGTGAGAAAAATAATTTAAATGTCAAAAAAATATTCACAATAATTTATTTAAAAAGAAATTTATACAGCAGTTGTCTAAATACATATTTTAAAGTCTTTAAAATAATAACTACCTTAATTTGTGACTTCAGTTAAAAAGATGCCCCTAAATGCAAAAATCAAAATTGGCAAATTGTTCCGAATATATTTAATCGATCAGTCTAACTTTATTTAAGAACATTGTTAAATACTTTCCAATATTTAAATAAACTTTTTTACATTATAGTTACAAGAACATTTGAAAGCTACGAAAAATTAATGAATAACCCCCGTACAAAATGATTTTCTGATTTACTCTTAAGTATGTCACACATGATTGTTACAATAACCTTTGTGTGAAATTTATTCATTTTAAAATACATTTTTTTGGCTTTATATGGGAGCTATAAGAAATTATGGACTAACCCTCATAAAATTTTTATGCTTATATTTTCTTAACCTGACGAATTATTATTACACTGATGTTTATGTAAGATTTTTGAATTAAAAGTGATATGGTAACTATGGGAAGCAATATTTGGCACTTCGTTTTAGAATATTACAAGCTCCAATTTTGCAAAATTTCTTAAAAATAGGGCTTTTATGAGGTTGAAACCTCATTCCGGGAGGACATTTGAATAGAAGGTACCAGAAATATTGAACCGAAAATTACCAAATTCAAAAGGTTTCATCCTTGAGCAAAAATAATAATATGCACCAAATTTCCTCAAAATTTCTCAGAAAAGCGATTTTTAAAGAGTTCACAAAGTTTACATGGTCAAACAATCGGATAGATAGACAAGTGGACAGACATCTTTTAATCAACTCAGAAAGTGAATCTGAGTTGAAAGGTAATAACTACACTCACAGTTTTAGAAGATGTTTAGGCACGTTTTAGTTCGGAACTTTTTTATGGAGTTCAGGGAAGCTAATTTAAAGATTACGAATGTAAAACAAAAATACTTTAAATGATAAAAATATTAAAACTCATTATATCTGAACTAAATTCAATAATAAGCGTGAAATCTGCTATTTATAATCTGAGATATAGTTTTTTTATACCTTCCATCACAACAAGTGTTGAAGCGAGTAATTTTGTCATTCAGTATAAAACGCATGTAGTTTTCTGAAAGTTGATTTGGTATAAGAAATAATGTCCAAATAATTTGATTATGCTGAAACTACTTCCCGGAATATAAAATTCTTAAATATGAACCAATTCAATTTTTTTATTTGAATTTGAAATAATAAATTCTGCAGTTGTCTAAAATATATGTAAAAATTTTCACGAATATAAGTCCATATTTTGTTATAACTCCCATGAAATACCCTCCTCGGAATAGTTTATACAAGTTGTCAAATGTAACAACTATATGACCATATAGTTCTTTATAACGATATTATTAACATCTATCGTAATTATTTCTCAAATAAAATATATGTAACTAATTTTGTGAAAATTGAAACATATTATGGTGAAGATTTTATGTGAGGCCCGTTCCTAAATTGGATTTAAGCTCATAACACTCTTAAATACTGACTAAGTCTATTAAAGTTCAACATAATTAAAAAATAGTTATGTCTTATATGTATAAATTTATCCAATAAATATTTGTTTTGGGCTACAAAATCTGCTGAAGTTTGTACCTTGACTGTAAATGCAACCTACACTAAGATTCCTCTAGCCAAATTTTGTTTTTTTTTTCCTTAAATTTCTAAGCGTATTATAAATTATACCCGCGGTGTCCAAATTTGATTCACCGACTACGTCCATGTCAAAATCAACAAGAAAGCACTTCAGCTCTAGCTGTGTAAAATTTTATTACATGCAAACAAAAAATATGTTTGCGGTAACCATAAAGGAGAAGCAATATACGATTGTTATTTGTTACTGTAACCAACACATTTGGTTTTTTGCATTATGATTTTATATTAATAACAATAGTTATTGTTATCGCCACTTAAAATATTGTTATTGTAATAAAAACTTTGTTTATTCGCATTGTGATTTTGCAATAATATAAATAGTTATTGTTATTGCCACTAAAAATATATTGTCAGTGAAAAGAAAATAATATTTTGTCCTAATAACTAAAGTGTTTTTTAACGGTCTGTTTAATAACAATAAATTTATGATTAGTCAAACATATTGAGACAATAATATTTTTTTATTTAATAAAAATAATTTTATTACAGTAACAAAATTGTTATCAGAAATTAATATATCCAACAATTAACATGTTGGTGATAACAATAAATGTAGGATATCTCTAACGAATTATTTCAAAAAAGTCGATTTGGGCACATTATGTAAAGTTACTCTTAACTAATCTCATTTCATACTGTTACGACACAAAAGTTTCTCGAACTTAAATACTACTTTTTCAATGAACATGTTGCATTTCCAAACACGAGCAACATTTGTGTCAACATTTTCAGAAGCTTCATTAGGAGAGTTCATATAAATACTAAAAGTTCTAAGATAACGCGTTTCATTCTTGTTTACTAAGTGTAAGAGATAAAGCAGTTTTTTTATGTTATTGAGATATTTATCAACTTTAATTTTTCATTAAGCATGTTTCGTCAACAAATAAGGGAAGGTATATATATATTTTACTGAGCATGCACAACAGAACAAAACTTCATGCTACACACGCCTTTTTTAAACCAAACGTAATGATCAAAAATGTTGCTAACATTACTGCGCATCTCTAAAACATTTGTCATTAATAAACAAGTATATAAACATGTATTTATGGAAGTCTACATGTTTAACTGAGAGTGCGCAACAAAACAAAAGTTTAAAGTGTTGCGTTTAGTTGGAAACAAGTTGGCTCTTATACACATGTTGTTTTTTTCATTTTGTATGTATATATTAAACACAACATTCAACAAATGTTGCAAACTTTTCTGCGCATGACTAAAACATGTATCGTTAACAAAGAGGAACTTAAATAGACAAAAATTCAAATTTAACACATGTATTACCTTTCAAGGAAAACAACTTAACTCTGCTACACATGTTTGAAAACAAAATGGTTAGTGGATTTTTTACTTCATATACTTTTTGTTGGCGAAACATTTGCATTTTGTTAACATTCACAGTAAATTTTTGTAATTGTTCAAAGTTTGTTTCAATAAAGTCATATAAATATTAATATAATTTTCGAAAGCTGTTCATTATGATTTGAAGTATGAAACCTACAGCTTGTAAATATTTTTTTTTTTGAAATGTAATAAAAAATAATTAAAAAATTATTTTTTTTCTTTTGTGATGTTTTGAAAAAATAAATAATGAAACAAATTTGTATTTTTAATATAAAAATTTCAACCAATTTTTTGAACAGAATGTTGCGAAAGTTCATAAAAAGTCAAATGTATCGTCAATAAAATTAGTATATAAAGAAAATAGAACGCTTTAATGCTTTTGTTTTCATTTGTTAGCAATCAGGTAAACTTCTTAGTACTGTGCATGCATACTGCACTGAATGAATAAGATAGTTATTATTTTTTCACGAATTATTTTATTTTAACGACATTTAAATGTAACTACATTTAAGCATTTAAAATTACTCGTATTTATATCAACTTCGTGAACTAAGCTAAAGACAAAATGTTGCGCGAGTTCATAAAGTTTCAAATGTATCGTCAACAAAATAGTATATAAAGTATATAAACTTGTTGATTGAACGCAGTTGCAATAGAACAACTTATTATGGAGGCTGCAATTTTAGCATAGAATTAAAAAACTAAGATTTAAAAAAACTTATATACTGATACATATTACTAAAAACACATTTATTTTTTCTCTATTGTTGTTGCTCTCATCCAAAAGCACATTTTTTAATTTAAAAGATTTTTTCTTATTCTTGTTATTTATCTTATTTATGCGACTAATATTTTATATATATTTTTTTTTGCTTTTTATAAGTAAATGTATGTTTTTATACAAAATATCATAATTTTATTGCAGAAATAAAATGTTGCTAAGGGAAATAAATGCTTAACAAAAATACAAATTTAACTTATAAAAAGAACAAACTCAATATTCCAGTGATTTTCAAACACGTTGTTCACATTTTACGAAGATAAAAGTGAAAGCCAATGTAATTTACACCGCTCAGACTCATATTCATGTTAATGGCATGATTTGAACTCAAATGATGTTCCGATGTCAAAACGTAATTTTAGCGATGGTTTGGGCAACATTTTCTGCAGATTGAAAACCCAAAATTCTACTCTGTTTTAACAGACTTGAATAGCACAGCTTATTTCGAATTGTTGGAATATTCTTCTCAGTTTTATGGATGAAAAAATAGATGAAGATATCATATTCCAGCAAGATACGGTATTTCAAAACAGCCTAAATCAAGGTCAAAGGAACAAAGCATACCTCTGTTGGACTGGCCGACTTTCAGTCGAACTTAAACCCAAATATATGGTAGGCATATGTCGGAAACATAATGACTTTAACAGAGCTAAATATTATTAAGTCGCTTTGTAAGGAAATTGATCAAAATCTTCTTAAAAAATAAGTGGAACAATTTTTTTCCAAAAACCAGAACGTGTTTTTAGGTATTCGCAATAGCAAAGAATCACCCATTATTAATAATATGGAAACTTTTATAAAAAGGTATAGAGACTGTTTAAAAAGTAATATGCATTTACTGTAAAATGCACCAGGGTATATCTGACCAATTTTAAAACGTTAACTTTGAAATTTTTAGCACATAACCATTTATCTTGATCCAATTTTATCGGATTTTGACAGGTTAATTTATAGGTTAACTCAATTTAAATCTAATTACTTTAATTTGAAATTTTAGCAAACTGAAGTGATATTGCCGGTATTTAATATCAAACTGAAGTGGAATATAACAAACACCCGGGTAATTTTTTTTAATGTGGACGTGAAAATATTTCTAACAGACGGCAGGGTACATGGACATAGCTAAATCAATTCAAATTTTTATTTCATGCATTTTATGGAATAAATAAAGTCGATTCTCGTAGAGTTCCTTTAAAAAGATAATGTGCGTTTATAGGAAAATACACCAGTGTATGAATATGTATTTTTCGAATATATTTCTAAGAAAATTTAACTGAAATAGATGTTAAGCAAATCCGAATGAGTTTTGACTAAAGATATATCCACAAGAAATGTCCAAAAGTTCCAAGAATTTCAAGAATATATTTTTCAAGTTCGAAAATCACAAATTTGAAATCGATTTTAAATTCCCTTAATTATATAGAGGTATTCTTTTTCGTAAATAGTCATGTCACTGAATTATGAACTTATTTTTATTTCAACGCTTATAAAATTTAGTAAAATTTTACTAATTAAATCTGGAAATATAACACAATTCCTTTGATTGCTATGATACTACTAGATTTTCTTTTAATGCTCTTTCCTCTTATTCTAGAGTATCATTGACCTTAATTTAAGAAAAATAAAACAAATTCAAAAAATAAAAAATTTGCTTTAAAAACAATGCACACATACATGAGCATTTTGCTAATTAACAATGAAAGTATGTGTGTATATGGGACTCACCTTAATTTCCAATGTGGCTGGCTGAAAGTCAAAATGAAATTTGGCACGTGAACCAAACACTTCTGGCGCTGACCAATGTCGTGCCTGTTCACTGTTCATTTTATCTCGAACATCAAAGCTGCATGAAGGAAAGAGAAAAGAACAAATATAAAACGTATAAGAAAAAGTGAAAATAAAGGAAACAAAATGAATGAAATATCAAAAAAGGAAAAAAACATGAAAATAAAGTTAGAATTATTTATAAATAAAAAAAATATCTGAAAAAATCACTACCTAGTGAATGTAGAAATTGTTATCTTAAATTTTTTGACCTGACAAAAATAAATTAATGTTTTGTCTATGTGTAAGTAAGTGAAACCTCAATGAAAATAAAACAAGATTTAATTTCATTATTTCAACAAACCTAGAAAGAAGTGAAAAAGGGAAATAAAAGAAAGTAGGATGTTAAGACAGTAAAAAATAAAATATACATCCTGAAAACTTAAATGAAAATTGCTGAGAATTGCACAGATAAACGTTACAGTAATTGAGTAATTTATTAATGGCCAAGTTATACATTTAATATATGTATATACAAATACATATATATTTTTTATCTTAAGGATAATGGATTACAGCTTAAGCAAACATAAAAAAATAAAAGCAACAAAGTATTCTAGAAACTTCAATGCAAAATGAAAAGTAAAAAGTACTAAATATGTCAGTTAAAAATTTGAGTTTTAGATGAACAAAATATTGGCACATATTGCAAGTATATATGTTTGTGGGCGTGTTTGTGTAAAATAAACCAATAAAAGTCATTATCAAATGGCTAAAAAATATTTATTGGTTTATTGGTAAGCAATTAAATGACATGATGGTTTAAGAGAAATTTTAAACAAATAAATTGTCTCAAAACATTTGTGAGACAAAACAAAAGGAATTTCAAAATATTTGCAAATAATAAATATAAATCACTAAAAACATTAAGACAATATATTAAGAAGTTAAATTTGGTTAGTTTATATTGATGGTTTGATACTAAGATCGAAAAATTATTAACACAGGTTTTCATTAAATCTTATTAAAAGTATTATTTGATTATTGATTTATTTGTTGATGAAGTTACATATGTAAAATATGTCAGTTACTATGTTTAATGCCAAACAAATTAAAATATTATGAATTCGACTAGAAAACTAAAATTATTAAATATTTTAACAAAACCCAACTTGGTCTTGCAAAAAGTTGTTCAAGTGTTCGAAGGTCTGTCGTCATACTGTTTTACGGGAAAAACTTGGCCAGTAGCATGAATAAAATGGTATTCCAAGAAGTTAAAATTGTATATTCGGTAATGTAGTTAGTTTTTAATACTCTACACCACATTATTGGTTATAAATAACAACTACGAAAAATTCAATAATGATATTGGTATAATGTTCTTTTCCAGTTCATGCTTAATTGGTAAAATGTTAACGAACTTTTGGAGATTAATATGGGAGCTAGATGAAGTAAGAACCGACCATTATTCGCACATAGTTTTTTGTTTTGTTTTTATTTATTTTAATTTCAACGTTTATGTAAGATTTTTGCCCATAAGAGTGATATTTGGTTAGATCGAAATATTACTAAAACCGTGAGAATGTTTTCAAACAGATGGGCAGAAATGGCTAAATATATTGATATAATACATTAATAACTTATATGATTCCTTTCTGTGTACCACTTGAGATGGAGGATAAAAAAGATGTTTACGATTTTTAGTACTTTTATAGTTCTTTTTTTTTGTAAATTTTATGCCGGAAAAATAAAAATAGATAGAATTTACTCCAAAGGTTTTAACTTGTATTTAAATAAGTTAGAAAATGGTAGATTCTAAATTACATCTTATAGTAAATGTCTGAGTAAAAAATATTCGACTGAAAAAGATGATTAGAGGCAAATCGATAAAAAATCGATTAATGGATTAGGATTGACTCAGAATTATTAGGATAATTTTTTTTTTTTTTTTGAATTCTATATAGTTTTAATTAATATTACTAATAATGTTTGAAAACCAATATCCTATTCAGACCACTGGAAATTAAATTCCTTTTTGGAACAAAATATTTTTCCTTTTTGGCAGCAAAAATTAAATTAAATAAGTAAATCAACCATTATTTAATCTCTACTAATTTCTCTTAGCACAAAATAATGACAAATCCTTAAATAATTTTCTACATTTAAAGAATCAAAAATTAAATGAATCTTTAAAAATCAACAAAAAAGCTAAAGAGGAAATAACTATAAAACAGAAATACTACAACGTCTACTTGAAGTGGACAATAACAAAGCAGCCAACCATACTTGAAATCATGTTACAAAGCACTGAAATGAAAAATAAGAAGATGAAAAACAAAACACGAAATGGCAAGGGAAGGGAAGAAACAAGAGAAAAAGAAAAAAAGCACCAGTAAATTGGGTTAACAACTAAGGATTTACATGCAATTAAGTTGTTATCGTGTAGACATACGAATACATATATAATCATATCAACTACCTTATACACCCAATCTACCGGTTGTACATATATAATATACATATGTATATAATATCCTTCTATCTTAAACATACATCATTTATATGTATTAGTTATATACATATAAAGTTATATATAAATATTTATTCTGTATGCTTAAATTTATATATGCTTGAGAATACAAAAACAATATGTTTGTAATCAAAAATGGTACATAACGGTAAATGAAGGAGCAACAGCCTTCTAAGTATTTCTAACAGGGAAATGTTATAAAAAGGATACAAACAAACATACTTATGTATATTTGTAGAAGAGTGAAAACAAATATCTTATATATGTGGTGTTGGAGATAGTGGAGTATTCACGTTAATATTATAAAATAGGGAAATACTTCTATGTATACAAACACATACATATATATGTAATATGAAAGCACTAAACGCCCACTCATTAACGGTATACGTTTATTTATATTAAGAGCGTGTATTTGTTTTAAAATTCTGTGCACCTTGTATAATAAATACCAATAAGAGTTGCCATGTTTTAAAATTCGCTTTAGGTAAATACGGTGGAAAATTTCTTTAAAAGTTTTATTCGTTAGATAAAATTTTTTTAAAGAACTGAATTTTTACAAAGACTTCATTTGTAAGACATCATAATGATATCCATAAATAACTTAAGCTTTAAGTAATATGTTCAAAAGAAGCTAATAAAGTTAATAAACTCCATTAAACACTTTGCTGCAGACATAAAGTCTAATCGATAGCAACCAACTTTTGCTCCCAGTCCAAAAACAAAACAATTTTAATCTAACAGGAGAACATAATGAAAATGTCATCATTGAAATATTCTACGTTCTAATGATTACAGTAAAGCCGAATTCGTTAAAGTTATTTAAAATTTTATAAAAATATGGGTTTCGATTTTTCAAAATGTAGTGAGATCAAAAATTCTTAACATACGTTTTTCATAAAATGAGAGACCAGAAAAAGTGCATACAAAAATTATTAAATATTTTCAAAAAAATCCAACTTGGTCCCACAAATGTTGGTCAAAGTTTGCCGTCAAACTGCTTTTAATGTTATTAAACAGTTCCAGGAGAAGCCTAAGCTGCATAATGGATTTTTCGCAACTTCCTAGTAAAAAAAAATAGGAAAGAAGCTTATCATTTGTTGCAACGGGTTCTATAAATACCGACATTTTCTTTAGGTAATGTTTAAAAGAAGGGGCTGCTTCTATTTATAAGACTTTGTAATGTCCACATATTTTTGTTTTGACTTGGCATGCTATTACTATGGGAAACAGGCAATCAGTGGAAAAGGAACAATAATTTGGTATTTGCAGCAAGAGAGACATATTTTCCAAACTGCCCAAATTACCAAAAATCAAGTAAAATTTCCTTAAATCCAAAAAGTCAGAACGTTTTCAACAAACAGATGAACTAATGTATGTTGGTAAATCGGCACCTACTTTGACTAAGTCCAAGAATATACATACTTTATGGTACCATATCATATATGGTACCATACATTATTCCTTCTTGGAACTACATACGGAATGACATTAGCTCAACTTTGTTTGATGGGGGCTATAAAAGTCGAAACAAAGTCTTGATGAAAATTCTCATCCATAATCATCTGGAATCAAAATAATTAGTCAAAAAATTAGAATGTTTCCGACAAGTATATGGACTTATGTAAGTAGGTAATTCGGCACAGACTTTGATTTGATGTAGGAATATACATAATTTATGGTATCATTGATGACTCTTTCTTGGAACTACATACGGAATGATATCAGCTCCGCTTATGTTGGTGGAGGCTATAGAAATCTAAACATAGTTTTGATGAAAATGCTCATATTGATTCATATAGTTTATTTATAGACAAATAATTTTTTATTTAGATTCTTAATCCAATTTAGCAACTCTACAACTTAAATATTTTGCATCAGAGACATGAGTCCTTAATTTGCAAGTTGTGTCTTAAATATGGAAAATAGCAATTGAAAATGTAAACAAGTAAGAATGCTATATTCGGCCATGTCGAATCTTCAATACCTTCCTACACAAATGCGTGTGAAGAAATACATATACTCACAAACATGTAAAATATATTAAAGTTTTTCCTAAACATAACACAGGAACACTTAATGTATCAGAAAATCTGTTATATTCTTGGACATAACTTTTTCCTGATGAACAGAACATTTTATTCAAATTGAAAACTTATAATTGACAATTTTATAAAAGTTCTTCACTTGAATTTAGATGTTGGCTCAGATATCGGTCTATATTTAAAAATGTAAAGCTGAATTTTCTGGTTTTAAATAGGAAACTTTTCAGAATTATAACAAATACTCAGATAAAATTTTATTAAACTATTATGGCTATGAGCATGTCAAAAAATAGATAGACAGACAAAAGGACATAGTTTATCGAAAAAGATTTTGATTTAGTGTAAGAATATATATACATTATGGGATCTAAGATGATTCCTTCTAAACGTTACATATGGAGTGACAAATTAATATATTCCTTCACCACTGGTGGGTATAAAAAGAAACAACAACATATTTTTATATAATTTCAAATATTAAGACGTACTTTATATTATGTAACAAATGTAACCGTATACATTCAAATAAGCTACAAATATATCGTGGGTAGAAACATGGTTGTTCTGAATTCTATAATTTAAGAATACTTTCAAACTGAGACAATAAATTTTATAAACCCTTGGAACTTCTCTATAAACTTGTGATATATTTTCTACATTATGAGTATTACGAAATATATATAAATATGATATGACTATCAACTAGACAACATAATATTTATTTGTGTGCTATTTTACTTAACAGGAACTTAGAAGAACAGTTGTAAAAACCCTTTTGCGAACATAAATGATTGCAAATTTTTAGGCGTTTTTAAACACAAACAATAGAAGTTTTGAATGAAAGGTATAATGTTTGCTAAATCGTATACAAATTTCTACAAGCACACATCCAAAAAGGAATATTTAAGTATGTATGTCTTTGTATAAAACGTATTGTCTACATAACAACAATATTATATTGTTGCTTTAAGCAGGGTTATGCTAAGGATTTTTTACATGTTATAAATGAGCAATATTTTTTATACCCTCCGTCACCACAAGTGGTGTAGAGGGTATATTAAATTTGTCATTCCGTATGTAACGCTAATAAGGACTCATCCCACAGACCTCATAATTTATTTATATTCTTTCACCAAATCAAAATCCGAGTATATTAAGCAATGCCTGCCTCTCTGCCCCTCTATCTGTCAGCCTGTTTATCTGTCAAAAATTGACTAAACTCAATGAAATTTTGACTGAGTATTTGCTTTAGTTCTGAAAACTATCAAAATCAGTTAAGTGCATTAGAAGATATAGACCGATATCTGAAACAACCTCTAAGTTCAAGCAAAAATATTTCGTAAAATTGTCAACTAGAAATCGACAAATTAGAATGTCATAATTTTAAGTTTTATGTAGTTCATTTGTGGTGGACGGTATTGAAGATTCGTCATAGCCGAATTTAGCATTCTTACTTCTTTAAATAAAAAAGGGTTTTGAAGTATAACTTCCGTTTAACAAAATCTCAACTAGCATAACAATAGTCAGACACAGTATTCAAATGGGGCAAACGGATATACATAATCATATTTATTACCAATTGTTCTACTTAAGTTTAATAAATACTAAAAGAAAATATTTCAGAAGTCTAGGCTGTAGGCTGATTAAATCATAAATACAGACATTTGTAAAAATATGTTAAAAGAATTTGTTTTTCGAATAAATATTTTTACCATCTAAAGTGTTGTTATTATACAAAAGTGTCCGGGGGATTAAAATGGATAAAAATTAAAAAAAATATACATTTATTTGGAAAAGTCTGATATTTTAGCTTTAACAATAAAAGTATACTAAAGTCGTTTTTATGATAAAATGACAGATTATAAGTTCCTTTGTGAAAACATTTTAATGCCAAAAATAAAAATCTGCGAAAAATGTGTTTTTAACATAAATTTTAAAAAATTCATTGCTGGAGTTTTAAATCGAATGTATTTTTGTCATTTTTCTCATACAAGATTTTAACCATCAATTAAATAGGAAAATAATAATGACTTTTATGAAATGCAAAATTCACAGTTTCATAGATATAAATAAATAAATAAATAAATAAATAAATAAATATAATATAAATAAAAATTCGCAAACCAATAACTGATTTTGCATGAAGTTATACATAAAGTCATGTATATAGTTAAAAAATTAAAATGAGTATAAAACTTTACACTTAAAGAAGGTATTCAATAGTTCGACTTAAAATGCACAGTGTATCCAACTAGATTTTTTTTAACTATTAGAAATATCTTAATTTCATATATAATCAGATCTGAGGTGTTTTTGAGTCGATTTGGAGAAATAAAACTCGCGTATGTGAACTTTATAAATATCAATTTGCTTATGGATATACTGGGACTATCGATATACAAATTGATTTTTGGAGTAAACTATACTTACATGTTTGGGTTTTCTCTTATAGTTTTGGAGAAATTCAGGTCCAAATAAATTTCTAACCCATTTTTATACCAACTTTTAAATAGCACATTTATTGTAGGTCCAAAAATTTTATAAAAATATGTGACGAATTCCCTATAAAATAAAATGTTTACAGAAATTTGCAAGGAATTTTCACATACAAATTTTTTTCTCTCAATTCATAGATGGATTTTTGGTGAATTTTTAAGAAATCAACATACCTGACTATGAACCTTACCATGTAGGGTCGTACAAGTTTTCCAAATAGAGGTTTCTAAAGGGTCCTAGAGTAAGGAAGTATATCTCAAAATGTATTTATCCTTTATATATTTTCAAAATTAATTTATAAATTTCAAAAGATTTAAAGATATCTAACATGCTTTTATGTCCGATCAAGAAAATATCCAAATAAATCTATTCCTAACAAACGATGCTTCAATAAAGAAATAGGTCCTAAAATCATATATATTCCGAAACTGTGATTCAAAATGAACCGAATTATGCTATTCGGAAACATTCCCAGAAAAATACAAAATTAACCAAAAAAGGGAGATTATTCTTACGAAACAAGATCAGCTCGTAACAAGTTAAATTCTATACAAGTAAAGAATTAACAAAGTCCTGTGATTTCCAATCATTTTATAGAGAAATGAAAGCATAGAATGGAGGATGCGAATAAAGAGAATTGTAAAAAAATACATAAAATACATAAACTTTGTTGAGAAGTGGGAAAAGGTAATCTTCTCTGAAAAATATATAATTTAGACGACACAGGCTCATACTCATGTTATTGGTAAAACAAACGATATTCGGAAATCAAAATAATATTCCGGCGGAGGTAGTGACACAAAGAAATGTTGTAAGGTGATTTCAACAGAGTTTAAATTAAAAAAAAAAAAATTAAGAAATTTTATTGCGATCTCCTAAAAATCCCAGATATAGTTACGGTAGAGATTTTTCGAAAAATAAAATAAATTCACATTTAAAAGCGATTTGAGGAACAAAAGTCGTCATAGGTTTAATTTATTTTAATTATGAATTTGAACTCTTTCCCATTTAATGCTGAAAAAATCTTGAATATTAACCAACAATAAGGTTTTCTTTAATTTATCACTATTTTGGTTTTCATTATGATTTCGTAGAAGTATCGCTTATGAATTTCTATGACTCTATCGTTCTTATTTTAATTTCTTTCATTTGTAATTTAAATACAATTTTTTGATATGTTCCTTTAAAGCCAAATAAAATTTAAATTCGTGAAGTTTTATACCGAAAATACAAATTATAAAAAGGGAGATAAAAAGGAGAAGTTGGACAAAGTACACAAAATGTCAAAAGCAGTTAAAAAAGTCGCAAATTGCGACTAAAGTTGTACCAATGGTAACATTGATCCAGACTGTATTAAAAATTACGGTGAAACTCTAAGATTAAGTTTAAAAAAATATAATGAAATATAAAAAATAGTTGGTGATATTTTAAATAGAGTCCTAGTTTTTTCCCACTTAATATTTCCTTGTTGGATTTGTTAATTTTGTTTAAGAAAATATTGCATTTACACAAATATGCACTAGTATATAGTCCTTATAATTCCCTACGTAAGGTATTCCTTTAAGAATACCTTACGTAAAATTTTTACCCGTTTTTATATGTTTTAAAATTTTTTTACTTAGTGAACTCTATTTAGCTTCAAATAATTTCTAACCCCCTTACAATGTTCAATGCAGATATAAATTCTTCACATAACATTTAAAACTTAACTGACACTCAACCTCCCTCGTTAAAAATTTGCAAATTTTTCTTGTAAATTTGTGCTGCAGCTTTTTTTACTCTGTTCCTCTACTACCGGTATAAAGCAGTTTTATTCTAATCCAAGAAAATTTATTTCCACAAAAAATCCATTATGCCTTACTGTTTCCCGTCAGCTTCTATTTTAAGAAAAAATTAAGGCTCTTAATATATATATTAAATAATTAGTTTTATCTGACCCCTAACTGTGTCTTTATTGCCCATATATATTAACATTATTTCATTTTATGCCTAATACTCAAATTCAATCCTTTTATCAAATGGCAATAATAACGTTTGCTTCTGATCTTGATTTGAAAATTAACAACAAACTCACCTTAAGCACGTCCCATAATTCAACTTTAATTGGTCTACTAAGTTACGTTTTTTGGCAGAAGCAGCATAGAAAAGCAAATTGTGTTTACAATAAATAAAAACAAAATTTGTATTCATACTAACAACTTTAATGTACGCGTTTAATTATAATGAATATGTAGTTTTGGTTTGTGTTCTGGAAACTCACTACAACATAGTATGTTATACCCTACACCACCGGAAATGGTTGGGGTATTATGTTTTTGTGCTGTTGTTTGTAAGAAATGAAAAAAATTGGTGTTACACCCATCTTTTAGTACACCGTTCGGAATCACTTTCTAAGTAGGTTTAATGATATCTGTCTCTCTGTCCAGCTGGCTATCCGGCTTCTTGTCCGTGTAAACGTTGTAATCGCAATTATTGAAGTATCTCGATGAAATTTGGTACGTATATTTATTTTGTTCTAAGGACGAATCCAATTGAAATTGGCCATGGAATGTGGTTTTAAGGTCACAAAGATCCTAAATTCAAAATGATTTAAACGAAATCTGGCACAAGTAGGTCTTATAATATTCATAAACGAAGTGACAAAATATGGTCCATTATTTCTCATAGGTCGCATACAAACCCCCTTCTAAATATTACTTATAAGGACAAAATTCATGCGTATACTTTGGTATTGAAATAATAATCAGTCAAATTTAGATAAATATAAAACAAAAATCGTTGCGCAAAATTGTATGAAGGTCGGTTCATAATTTCTTGTAGCGCCCATATAAGCTTCCCAAAAAAATTCATTTAAACTGCATAAATTTAGCATGAATCTAAGTGTCACAATAATGTACTGCATACTTGAGAATAATTATTTTTCGTAACAACATTTTTTAACCGATGATTTGGTGTAGGGTATTAGATAGTCGGGATTGACCAACGCTTTTACTTTTTTTATTGCGTATATATAAAGAAATATTTTGTATTGAACATCATTGTTTATACAAATCAAAGTTGTAAAATATTACTCTCATGGTTATAACACAAAATCACCCAAAGTGTAATCAAAATAAAAACAAATTATGTATTATGTGCCTCAAAGTATATATGTATGAATATCCATCCTTCTGTCTGATCACCCAACCATCTGATCTGTTGTTGGCACTCAGCTCCAAACAAATTATACAAATTATGCATCATTTCCCTGAGATGTTTTCAAAAACCCGCGAAATTGGATCAGTAGAAAAAAGTATTTCAGTACGACAGACAAACCTCTTAAAATTTTAGTAATTTAAACAATAATTATATTGAATGGCTTTAAGCTTTAAAAACTCTAATATATATAACAATTTGTCACAATAATTTTTGTAACTTAATAGAATATAAGTTACTAATTTGAACGATGTGAGCCCATGTTTTCTATAGCTTCCGTAAAAAGCTTCTCCCGGAAATCGGTTTTAAAATGGTCGAATTCTTAAATAAAGACCAATTATATTGAAATTCAGCACAATTATATATTTTGCTATATTTCTCATAAAAGGCCTCTTTCTGGTAAACAGGTTAAAACTTATGAAACTCTTAAATATGAACCAATTTTGTTGGAAATTGTCACTACTTAACTTCTAATAGTCTTTATTGTACAATACTAATTTGATTAATACTGGCCCATATTGGCCATATGTTCAATTAAAAGACCTTTAACTTAATAAACTGTAAAATTTGAACTGATTTATATTTTTTTAGCACTAATCCCCAATATTTTGTTTAAAGTATCCTGAAATGCAGTTCTTGGTTTAAAGAGTCTTTAAATATTGACCAATTCCATTAAAAATATAAATAATTGCCATATTATTTTTTATGTTTTATTTGAAGGCCTTTTCAACTTTAGCAAATGCTTTGCTAAATATAGTACATTCGCTTGTTTATCACATTAACTTAATATTGCGCACTGTATATACAATATTTACTAAATTGATTATAAGGGGGGTATTATAGATTCTGATAAGCCGAATAAAATATTATTACTTTTTTCCTTTTTCTGCAAGTCTGGTGACCTAAACCATGACTATAAAAGTATTCCATTGAACTAATAAATATTAAAATCATTTGATAAATATTACAACTTCAAGTAAACTTCATCCAATAAAACTGTTTAAAAATAAAATTACTATTATAATATATATTTACATCCTAAGGTGTTAAATAATTGCCTATAACTAAATAAATGAAATGTCCAGAAGTTAAGGAGTGAGATAGAAAAATTCTTAACATACATATATGTTAACAAATACGGTACAATTCTAATTTTCTTTTGATTAAAATTATTATTACAATTCATAAACAATATTTTAAAACTTTTAATCACTAGCGATGAAATTTCGAAACGTTTTCGAAAATCCTTCCGTTGAAAATACCATAAGCACATTTTGTCACTTGGCTCGAGCGGTTAGCCCATCTCCTTTAAAATTTAACACACTTTTGGGGAAATTTTTTGTGCTTCTTAAAAGCCAAATATATCTTCACTGACCTTATCTCCGGCTAGTTTAAAGGATTTATCACTCTGGACATAAATACTACATTATTGTTATTGGTCCAATCGAGGGGTTCTTTATCATAAGTAAGTATGAATATATATGATGTTAACTTCGGTATTTATAGAGCCCGTTGTAACCTTTTGGCTTCTTCTAAGACAACTACATATTGCTTGCCATACCAAGAATATTTTGGGGAAGTTGGACTTCTTTTAGGTCCTAAAATTTTATTCAACAACATGCAATCAACCAGAATATAATCATATATTATGCAGCAAGAATTATTTTACAGAATATTTCATTTAAATTTCTGTATCCTGTTTTTGGCCTCTAAATTTTATTTTTACCAGCGTTTCTTTTAAAAAAGTTTGTGAACTTTGTATGTTTTTAAACCTGCATTACCTTTAACTTTTCGTATCAAATATTCCGAACAATGAGCTAACCGGGATGCTTTCCTACCGGATGTGATGGGAGCTCTTAAAAAATGCTTTATATTTAATAACATTGTAAACAGTTTAACAGCAGGCCTTTGAATATTTGCCAAATTTTGGTAGCACCAATTTGAATTTTGTGGAAAATATTTAATAATTGTAGTATGAATATTTTTCTGGTCTCTTGTTTTAATCGGATTAACAATATATTCATTTGTTTGACATTAAACATAATAACTGACATGTTTTACGAAGGTAACCTGATTAAAAAAGCGAATATCTGAAAAACGTGTGTTAGGAATTTTTCGATCTCATCATATTGTATTCCTTTTTCAAAAAAATATTATACAAAAATATAAAATATTTGAAACGTGTTCAAATGACATTTATTAAGAAATGTTACTTCTCTGTCTACATTTCAAAATTTTCTTTTGTTAAAAAACTCCATTTAAATTTTTGCTTAAATTATAAAAAAATATATAATTTATACCATAATTATTTAATATTAAATTATAGTGTTTCTTTTAAATTTAATTTGTATTCATTCGTTTTTAACTCAAACTCAAACTTTTATAACTAAAATAAAATATATTTTAAGTACTTCATATGATTTATTGTCGTTAAAGGAAATTAAAACACATACACACAACCTTAGAACAAATGATATAATACATGATTTTTAGTTAATTAATAGAAAAGTCTGCGGTCAGGTCAGTCTTATGAATTATGTTTAGTTTTCGTGTTAATATTCTGTCATGACAGTTTTTCATTTTTTTAATAATCTTATTTTTGTATGTTTTTATAGCATTTTTTCTTTCTTTGTATTTAATTGTTTGTTTGTGTACAGTTAAAATTGGTTTTCATTTCCCTTTCCTTTTAATTACTTACATTTATTTTCAGGTTTTAGTATGTGTAAGTATTGTACTTTTAATAGCTTTTCTTTGCTTTATGTTTTTAATTGAAAGAAAGGGATATTTAGAGATTATGAGATTATGGTTTTTTAGTTTCTTTTACTATTTCCTCTTCTTTGTATGTTTTAGACAAAAAGTACTCAAAATGTAATTAAAGAAATTTATGTTTTTTTATTATTATTTTTTTTTTTGTATTTGAAAAATATTTGAAATTTATTGAATGATTTTTGATAAATAGAATTTGGGAAAGAGTATAAATTGAGTTTAGAAAATTATATTAGGAAATAATGATTAATTGACGTTTTAATTTTTTCATAATTTAATAATATCTAAAATACATAAATCATTTGTTTTAGTTTATTTCAGAATGGAATATTAAATATAGCTTAGGAGAATTATATATGTTTATTAAAAATTTCGTCTGTAAATACCCAGTTCAAAAGCTTTTTACAGTTCGTGACAATTTTCATTAAGGAATATATCTCTAATCCAAAATCCATATTTATAGATAGCGGTCTATAATTTTTTCCTTCCAAATCGATTCTGCTGGTTTTAAAAATTGACCTACTCTGGACTATAACTAATATTGATGAAAAATTTATTTGAAGGCAGGCAAAGAGCAGGAAAGATACTAGAAAGATTCAACATTTAACAGTTTAACTAAAGCAAAGTATTGAATTAGATTCTCTTTCCGGAACGCAAAAACAGGTCGTAGTTTTGAAGAAATTTTAATGGAATTCGGCATGCCATTTGAAACAGGCTTTGATTTTTATTTCATATAGTCCCTTTAAAAACCTTTCCGAAATATAAATTTGAAAGGCATCAATCTCATATACACATGGGTATTTTAAGGATATTTGGAAAAATATAAATAAATAAAAGCAGGTATACAAAATTATAGGAACTTTTTCTAACCATTAAAGATCCAGAAAAAAATCCCTTAAATATGCATAAATCTCCCATAAATGTTAATGAAAATGATAACAATATAATGCAAACTCATGTATATAGAAAAATAAGTTTTACGAGGGTCGTTTATTCGGGCTTGACCGAATGTAACATTAGGTCTCTATAGATTTTGTTTTTCTTATTAATTAAGAATTTTCTATTAATTAATTTAATTATGATATTTTAGAGGTTTAAAATTTACAATCTGTATCTAAATGATTATAATCTATATCAACTATAGGATTTATCCTTCCATCTACTTACTACATATAGAATATTCTTTTGAAACATTTAAATCCCAAATTCATAAATTTATATCTTTTCTATTAATTTCCATTATAAGCTCATAAATTTATTCCTCTAATTCTTTTAAGTCTAAAAATAGTATCATATAATATCATCAGAATAATTAAAATTAAAGCCTTAATATTCATTATATTGCCCTTAATTATGTAAAACCGTTTATCTGCCATTGACATGCTGTCGTAGTATAAACAATCACAATTTCAAATCATTACAATGTCGTTGTTATTGAAAATAGGGAGAAAATAGCCGGCAACAATTTAAACTAAAACTAAATGATTTTTATTATAGCTATAATAATCATATTTATGTTTAGATGATTATTAAAATTCATGTTGTGTGTTTTTGGTCATCAGAAAATAACATTTTGTCATCCACAGCTGTCCCCCAAAAAAATGCGATAAAACTTGCTTACAATCTAGACACTATCGAAAGTTTAAAGTGTTTCCTAGGGATATTTAATGAGAACAGTTATACTTAATATATAAATATTTTATGGAGTATAATGAATATTTAAGAAATAAATATTAATCATACGTTAGAGCATTACAGATATAAGTTTAATAGAAATTTTATCTAAAAATCTTTTTAAGCCATTCTGGAACCATTTTTTTCATGTTCTTGCAACGATAATATTGTTTCTATCATGAACATAAATCAAAAGTCAAAGCTTTAAAGAAATGGAAACTAATTGGAGAAATTGGCATTTAATTCCATTTCTGCATGTACTTCAAATTGTCAATGTAGCGTTTACAGAAATTTGGATTGAATTTCAAAAAGTAACAACCACACATCGAAAAGATTTATATAATGTAAGAATTTGATAGAATTGGTTTTAAAAGCCTTTTGAAGATAAAGCACCATTACCGGAAGTGAGTTTATAATCCAAACCAAACATGGCCTAAAATTTGTCCAAACAGATTTATATATTAATGGCAGATATTGTTGCATCAAATTTCAATCAAATTTCTTGGAAGCTATAGAAAAATATGAACTGATATTAGCCTAATTAGCAAGAAAAATTTAAGACAGTTGGAAAAGTATTTGTGAAGAATTTCAGTAGTATTGAAATTGAATTGAAGCCAATTTAAGAATTTTATTAGCTCGGTTATTTTAAGGTTGTTTCAGATATCGTTTTAAAACAACTTTTGCTAATGAACCGATAAAACTGGTTTTATATAAGAAACTATTTAGGCTACTTGCAAACAATGCTTTGAGTTATCATTGAATTCGGACAATTATTCTAGGAGTGAAAATATTTCTAACAGACAGACAGGCTGAAGAACGAACATAGCTAAATCGACTCAGATTTTGTAGTAGTGTGATCGTCAGGTTTGATAATTTGGTGTAGTGTGATCGTCGAGTTTGGCCGAATTTATCATACTTAGGTGGTTTTTCTTAACTATTGTTCTTTTTTAGTAAGATTGATTTTTCACAACTGACTACTAATTAGCAACTATTATGGTGAAAATTTCACTAACCATTACTGGAAACTGTAAATTTAGTAAAACATCTCCAACTCTTGCCGATATATTTTTGTCTGGCTTTAAATTTGAGTCGTCTTGGTTATGTTTGTTTATTTGTTGTTGATATTTTTATACACGAAAAAAATTAATAACGATTCTTGAAATTTTTTTCGGTTGCTCGGTGAAGTTTTCTCTTCATAAAAAACAAAAACGCTTCAGTACTCAAAAAAAGTAAAGTAAAGGCTTCAAACATTTTTCAGTGAGAAATAATCAGATTTACGTTATGCCACAATATTTAAGAAATATTACGGATTACAGTGGTAAAAAATAGAAAAACATAATGTTGTAGTACAATATGATAAACTTAGAAGACTGGAGAGGTGAAAATCAAATAGACAATACTGTTTTAAAATGTATACTTCCTTTTTTAATTTTTAATTTTAACGGTGTATATTTTGTACTACTCCCCCTTTATTCAATGTTAAAGTCAAAATTAAATTTTAATACAAAAATACAAGCAAATAAAATTCTACAGCTGTAATGAAATAAAAAACAAACAAATAACAATAAACAAAAAGCAAAACTGAACTTACCTGTATAATGGTATACCGGCATTATCACGAAACCATAAGACCATATACACATCATCCAATGGTGCTGATATGGGACATGGTAATGACACTGATTTACCCTCTACAGCTTCAATATCTTTTGTTTTTACTGCAGTATTGAATACAATAGTATTGGTGGAAAATCCATATAAAAGGCGGGAGAGAACGATGATAATGACGATAATGTTGTAAATGACAAAGCGGCAGGAAAAAATCATTTTATGAACATGTAAAGGGAAAAGAGGCAGCATCAGCAATATCATATTTTTAATATCCCCAAAATACCAGCAGGTGTAGCAAAAACAACAAGAATAATAGCAACAGGATATAACAGGAAACATACATAGAGTTAAGGTGATGGCGGTTTCATTTTACACAAAACATATTGTTATGGTAACGGAGAAAGAGAAGGAGAAAAATGCCAAATGTATTATTAATATTTTTGTCATTTAGTTTGTTATTAAAGTCAGAAATATTGTTCATAGAAGAAAATAGCCAGCAGCAATTTTTATGAGAATATTTTATCAGCAATATCAGAGGCGTTATCATCATCGACAATGGACAGCGGTATTGATAACGGTATTGTTTTTTTGTTATGTTTATTTTACAATGGAATAAACGAATTTAACACAATTTATAAATAAATTTAATTAAGGCCATTGAAAAAAGGAAATTTTTCATTAAATTTTGTTGACATTGTTATTGTTGTTATTTGGTAAACAACATGACCACAAGCGCCAGTATATTGTATTGAAGATTTCGTTTATGTTTAAACAGTTAACGTAACAAAACATTTAATATCAACCACAAAAGTGGAGAATAACAATAATTATAAGATGAGATTATTTCATTTATACATTTTCCAATATCGAGTTTATAAAGAAACACATACACAAACACATACAGTCGTACATATATTTTCCGTATTTATAATTTTCCCATTATTATTGTAGTTGTTTTTTGTATTTTATGGTATATTTTATTATTGTTGTTTATTTAATTATAATTATTGTAGATTTTCCATAATTTTTATGTAATTTTTTATTTTCATCATTATTATTTTTTGTTTGTATTTTGGTTTATTTTTCGACCATTGTTTACATTGTATTAATTGTCCACATTTATTAATAAACATATATATACACAATCCAACGCACACATGCATAAAACAGCCAACCAGTAGCATATGTAGAATTTTACACGCACATACGCACATTTACACATGTAGATTTTTGTTGTTTTGTAGTTGTGGTTTTCGTTTAAAAGCATAGAGTTATTGTTACCGTATGTTAGCGTTTGCGGAGACAATAAACATTAAAACCATTTCCGTTGCGGTTTTGAAGGTATATTTGAGTGACATTGAAAGAAAAGAGAAAGAGAATAAAGCACAAAAGAAATTTAATAAAGAAGTAGTATATATAAATATTTGGTATTAATATGTCAAATAAATTATGTTTCAATTGTGTTATTTGTAATTAAATAATAATGCTTACTCATTTATTTTTAACTAAATTAAGTACAAAATAAATAATGACTTTATTCACATCTAAATATATTTACTGAGTTTCTTTTGAGAGTTATTGATTAAAGTTTTGCAAATTTTTTTCTATAATACAGATACTATTTTTAATTTTCTACAATAATTGATGCGTATGATTAATATTTTTAATATATTACTTATACGTATAACTATTGCTTCCAACACCACAAGAGTATATTAACATTTCATTTGTAATGGAAAGTAGAATCAATTCTAAAGTATATCTATATTATTGCATTAAACTAATATCTGGGTCGATTTATTCATGTACTTTATAGGCACTAATTAACATAGTTTCAAGAAATTTGGTGTAATTATTTATTACTTTGATCGATTTCTGTGTTAACCTACGAAATAAGAAAATAATATATGAATTTTGAATAAATGGATTGTTGAATTTTCATAAAACTTGGCATATGAACTGATATTGTCTTAAGTAAAGAACGTTACGCTCCATAAATTTTTATTATTCATTTATGTACAAAATTTCAGTAAACTAGCCCATAGGCCGTACTCGATGACAAATTTCAACTTAATACTTTTTTGTAGGACACAAACAAACTAAACTTTTTATATCAAGGTAATACCATGTCGTACTCTAAAAATTTTGGATACGCCACGACAGCCCCCTTTCAAACGAAACTTTGATTAGTGTATGTCTCTAACACTGTTCTAGCAAAAATCTTAGAAATTGCCACACGAAAAACACCTTTGAAATAAAATATTACAGACTATTATATGTAGTTATATAGAGCATGTGAAAAAAGAAAAAATACAAATTGGAATATATCTGTTAGTCTGTTACAACAAATTCTATGAGAATTATTGGCATAAAAAGAGCCTTAATTATAAAACAATTCTTGGACAGGGCAAGAGGTATTGGCATGTAAATATATCAAAAATTCATGGAATTTTGGACTTCAAAAAATACTAAAAAATATTAAAGACTTAAAATTTTTTAGAAATTTATATAGATTTAGCAGAGGCACTTATAATATTCTAAAATATTTTTGAAATATTTCTGTTAGTTTGGAACTACAAATTATTTTAATTAAATACTAAGAATATACTTTGATTACTTTTTAATTGATTTAGAGAAGCGCTATTTAAAAGTCTTTGTTACAATTATCAGCACAAACGCAAACAACCTACGGTGGTGTGGGGGTATAAAAATATATAATTTAAATTTCTCTTCCATCCAAATAGTACAAATATACTTCATATTTTTATTTCCTTATAAAAACACATTTCCTTACCCTCTTCCAGGAATTTTAAATTTAAAACTCAAATCATTTGAATGATAAAACTCCGTATTATTACTTATCGAATAACTTTTATTTGATATGAATTCATCATTATTACAGACAAAATTACATTTTCATGTCCTCATTAAATTTATTACGTTAACTCTCATTGTTTTGAATATAATTATGTATGTGTATTAGATTTTAAATGATAACTTCCTAGTAACGTTCCTTTAATTAAGGACAAAATGTCTTTAATGTGGTAACAACAGATCAAAGGTTAATTTTCTAGGGAACTCATTAGTGATGTAAAACAATCACATTTATAGTCATTGAATACGATTTTTGCATAAACAATTGAAATTGTTTTAACCTAAAGTATAGAATAATAGTTACTGTTATCTCATTACTAACAAAACCTTGACATTATGTGATGAAATTTAAAAAGATATAAAAATTTATAATTTTTTACAACATTATAATTCGAATATGTTTAAAGAGAGTGAAAGGCAGCGAATTAAATTACAACAAGCTACATGCAGATTTAGACTTTAATACGTTAATTTATATAAAAAACCTTCAAGTACAAATGTGTTTGTCTTAGTTCGTGTGTGTGTGTGTGCATGTGCTTTGTATGTTCACAATGGTTAACCTTTCAAAGAAATAAAATGGCAGGAAAAAAACTTAAAATACCATGAAAGGTTTTTAGGTCAGGTTTAACATCAACAAGGCAAACATTAACATAGAAATGAATAACAGCGATGTTTATTATGCATAATAGATAATCCAGCAAACAATTTTGTTTTAAAATAAAAAATCTAATTAAAATTAATATTGTTTAATTTAAAATACGATCTTAAAATATTTGTTTTCTTTCTTATTTTAATAATTTATTTCTATCAAAAATAATTGTTTTTAAAATTTGTTCGCTGGGTTTTCTTGGCACCTACTCTACTGCATATCATCCATTTGAACAGCTTTTAACTTAATTTGTATATACTCTTGTGTTTTTATTGCATACGATACAAAAAATACATCCTTTTCAAATATTATATATAAACTTGTCAACGAGTAAAATAACACATATACATACATATATGTGTGTAGAGGTAAAATAACAATTGTAAGGGTAAACTATCGCTATAGTATACCAAATATAATAGCACACTATTTAACGTGATTTAGAAGGGTTGAATAGAAGTAATAAAGCAAAATATACTTTATATAAAATACTTTAATATATATTTTTGGACCAAATCAGTCAATTAAGCAATGTCCTTCCTTCTGTCTTTCTTTCAATCTATTTTTTTTTTGTGAATTTATATTAACTTCGACATTCCGTACATAACGCCAAGAAGGAATCGTCTCAGATCCCATAAAGTATCTATATATTCTTGCATCATATCTAAATCAAAGTAGAATATTATTACGAATCCAATTAAATTTGGCCAAATCATTTTTTTTTTGTTTTCCTGTGCAATTTGAGAACAAGCTATATCATTTCTTCAGCAAGAAATTTGCTGACCGATATCTGAGACAACCTTAAAATTCCGAAAATTTTCTTATTTTTTTCAACAAGAGGTAATTGGATTTAAACAATTTTACTATACAGTTACATGCACTTAATTATTGTACAAAGAATCAGTAAAATATCATCAAAATCGAATCCATATTAAAACAGTTATAATCTAAAGTATTCAAAATTTTAACACGCCTAAAATTCTATGTGTTATATTGGTCGCAATCTTCGAGATAATTTTATGAAATATATATTTATTTTAGAGTTATAATAAACCCAAAGAGACTAGAATATGTTTGGCTTATTATATTGACATTACCCGTATTTTGCTATAGTTTCTATAATACGACCCCTCCCAGAAAACGGGTTTTGAGCTTTTAAAACTCCTAAATACACTCCAATATTGTTGTTATATATTCTTAAATCTATATTACTTTCTTGGCAAATTTCGGTCTAAATTTTACTTTAGCTCCCATTAAAATTTTTTAAGCAATTTCAAGAAATGATTTTTCGTAACCGATTTTTAAGCTAATGAACTGATGCTAATTTTTGCACAATATTAGTAGAGATGGAACTACTTGGATTCGCAGAGCCGAATATTAATGTTTCAATGTAACAGAACGAATTTTTTTTAAAAAAATCTTATTTTTAACCAAAAATTGGAGTTTCAATTGGGAATTGTAAAGAAATCATTAATATAAACTTCTAGTGCTTAAAACTTTAACTAGGAAATATATATATGAGATTCACAGGATTTTATGTTATTTTTCAGGGGAACTTACATAGAATCTACAAAGAATTTTTAATCCGATTTCCATAAAATTAGAAACATTGACTTGAAAATCTACACTCCTTTATGTGATTCTAAAATACTCTTGGTCTTCCACTCGTCAGGATCTCACTGTTTCTTTATTTCAAAGTGGCCTGTATTCTACTATCGCCCACTTCTTTATCATCGTCCTTAATGCATTAAAGGACATTGGAATCCACAGGTTTATATCTCGGAGCAATTTTAGCTAGAAGATTTGTCTCCTTATTTCAAAAAACCCCTTGGAGTCCAGGTACCCCTGTTATGTATACTCTCACAAACTTGGAGTATTTGTTGATACAACTTTACAATCCAGCAGTGTTGTGAATTCTTGAGGAGCATATGTGGATAAATATTTTTAAAATAGTGGCAAACATGGCAAAAGGGTTACAGCAACAATACCAACATTTATGTAGTACTGGAGTATTGAGTCTTGTTGGTGTGTCTATTTTTAAAAATATATACTTTTGTGGAAATTTAAAACATTGAAATTGTAAAATAAGTAGGATCGCTGTATTCAGCTATATGGAATCTTCAATATTTTAGACTTCAAAAGCATGTAAATTAAATACATTTATTAAATTATGTACATATCTTCTAAAATATACACTCTGAAATAAACCAATTTTACTGGTTTTAAATAAAAAACTCTTCAGGATAATAATAAATAATTAAGGCAAATTAAACTAAGTTCTGAAGATTTTTTGTAGATGTGGACGTGGCAACAACATACGGATATAGCTAAATCGTCACAGATTTTGTTTTGATGAAGGAAATTTATCGGGTCTTAGAAAATTTATTCTAAGCGATATATATGGAATGACAAAATGAATATACCCTCTTCATCAGATATGCATTTTATAAAGTTAAATATTATAAAAATTGTCTAAACTTCGCAAGGAAAAGTTGGCAATTTCTCAGCTACATTAAAAGACAAATAAATTGGTTTTATTAAGATAAAGCACGTCTGCCGTGTTTCAAAAAAAATCAAAACGTTTTAAATTTATTATTTGAAATTTAGAAACTCAAATATTTAACTTATAGATCCTCACAACTGCTAAAGCATTTCTCTTCTATTACATAACTTATGTAGGTCAAGGACATCAAATAAACAATTTTTAAAAATTATTGATATCAAACAAACTTTAGGATTTATTTACAACAAATAAATTTGTGTAATTTATTCTCAACGATAAAAGGAACAGAAGTAAACTTAAAACCAAAAATAAATCCCATTTGGGTAGGGTATTATAAATATTGAACATATAAACATACATGATGAATAACTTTCAATATATACAAACATATGTATATATTAAAATTACACATACATATGTATATATATGTATATAAATATTTATATATTTACTACATCAATAATAATTATGATGTTTCCCCATAGAAGATGATTATGATGATGTAGACTACGATAACTTTAAATGAATATAAAAATGAATGAATGAAGAATGGATGAATAGTTTGGTTGTATATTTGGTTGGTTGGCTGGAAAAATATAACATGTTAAGAGATCCACCAAAAAAATTTATAAAATTTCTTGGAAAAAATGGCAAGTTGATTATGATAAAATATAACACAAGTGTACTGCAGTAAAAATTTGATATATGATTGGATGTTTTATTTAAAAAAAAATGTATATAAAAGTTTACTTTTTGGTTACTGTATAAATTTATATGTAAACATTCATTCCTAGATATATGTACAGAAATCCCTCACTCATACACCTACTGCTATAAATATTAATAAATTTAGTTGTTAGTTTGTGAACAGGAAATTATGTGTTTACGTCAAGAGTTAGGGCCTTTAGAATAATTTCGGAAATCCATACTTCTTTTCAGTTATTTTAAATTCCTTGTAGAGGGTGCAAAATTTATCACCTATGAAGTTAAACCTAAATATTTGCATATTGTATTATACAGGATATACAAAAAGGCAATTTTTTTTCAGCGTTCGTTTAAAGCAGCGAAAGTTGGCTTGTCTCTTATGAAAATTCTTGTTAATTTTAAACACTATGTCACGCAAATGGAATTCCTTGTGTCATCATTATGAAATACCTAATAGGCATTTTTAATGTCACCTTAAATTGTATATTTCCCGCAGGGGTATTAATATTTTTGTTCATTTTTTAAATAACAAGCTTCAATATTATGCTACAATATTTACAATTCAAATTTTAAATATTCCACGGCCTTAAAGCGTTCAATGTAAAAAATAAATTTTATTAAAAGTTAAACAATAAATTTGTATTGGTAAGATATTTAAGTTGGGAACATATTTTTGTAAAATATAAAAATGATAATAAAGTGAATATACACAGAGTTGAAAAAGAATGCTATTTGTTTATGCCGAATCTTCAATACCCTCCAGCACAAAAGCGTGGGAAATAAAACGTAATGTATCATACATACAAACTCACATATACACTCCCAAACGAAACATAGGAACACTTGACAAGTCATAAAATTAGTTATATTTTTAGATTTTATTTTTTATACTGAACCAATTTTGACCAAATCAAAATCGGTTAGTCAATTCACATAAATAAATATATTAGAAAATTATTCTAATTTAACGACTTATAATTGACAATTCTTTTACTTGAACTTAAAAGTTGTTTCAGATATCAGTCTATACCTACACTGAATCGATTTTTCTGATAAGAACTGCAACGTTGTACCCATATGGTACTAATTTTACATTTATTCTAGTAGAAAGTGTATACCTGCTATATAAAAAATAAACTTTTAGCTTATTTTCTATATAGAAGTGAATCAGCTGATAAAAGAGGATAAATTAATTCAGTTCTACATCTTATTGCAAGCCAGAGTATTTTTATACACTCCACCACCAGAAGTGAAGAAGGAATCATTTGAGACCTCATAAAGCATTAACGTATATAATTTTGAGTATTTATTAAAATTTAAGTCGAATTATCAAGCATATTGTAATTGTTCGAATTCAATAAAATTTTGATCAAAAAAGTTATAGGCTGATATCTGGGACAACTTTATTTTTTTAGTTATTTTTCTATTTCACGTTTCACATTTTGCTTTATCTCTTACTTACTATCATTTTTCAGAAACACGCTTTTCCTATAAAACTCTACAATTTTAACAAATTTTACGAATATTTAATACTTTTTTTAAAATGTCTTTGATATATGCGTATTTGGTTATAACTCCAATTTTACTTTCCTTCCCGAAATACGATTTTATGCTTAAAGATCTAATAAAAACATTATTACCAATTTCATTATTTATACTTTTTTAGTACGATTTTAATCTGGAAGCTTTCTGGCTATTAAAGTTCGTGATCGTATGGCAGGCGTATACTTAATGTAATATATTGATATGAATCACACGCTTCTATATTCGTTGTTAATAGTTTGTAGTAACAAGGAAAAATTGTTTTTACTTTCAATTTTTTTTAAATTTTCATCATAAGAAATAGTTGTTTAAGCATATTTTATGAAATCGAAATATATATAAACTATCTGAAACCCGGTGTCGCCATTATAAAGTAAAACAAAAGCTTTTGTATAATCAGTTTATTTGAACTTTTAGAGTTCCATTATGAAATTTCTCATAGGTAGAGCTTAAGTCTTTTTGTGTTGATCTGAAAAAGTATAAATCAAAGGCATAGAAGAAATTTCGTGCAAGTATTTTTAACGGGTAATAAAAAATATTGCTACCAGCACTTTTGAATATACTTTCCGACTTAAAAGTCCAAATTTTTGTCATAATTTATACGGATTAGGATTTTGAGTATTTCTTCAAGAAAAAGTGTTATTCTTTCTAATTTATTGATTCGTGAAAAGGTTCATATATCAATTAAAATTGGTCACTTCTTTACTATAGTCTTTGTTATTTGTTTTTCCAGATAACAAATATTATTGTGAGAGGCATAAATGGCCCTCGTATTGTTTGATATTAGAAATTGTGTCTTTGTAAAACATAATTTGCGTATATGTATCACCAACATTTTATTAGCTATGAGTACAATAAGATCGAAACCATTTGTGTGGTGGTTATAGGATATATATCACTAATTTCAGTAGCTGTCTATGTACCAGTCTTAAACAAACAAATACAGATTTACTTTTATATGAAGAAGTTTCTATATTCTCAATTTTTCTCTTACCTTACGAATTTTGTATAAAAATATGATAAGATAAAACATATAGCATATATCCATAGCTTTATATTTGATATTAGTGAAAATTGCAGAGTCAATATTTTTCAATATTTTATATTGATATGTGGCATAACTCCCCTATTTATGTTTATTGTTATAAGGGAGTAAATCACTGTGTGATGAGACGGATTCTTTTGAATCGAATCAAGCGCTGATTCTCTTTAAGATAGAAATTAAACTAATTTTTCTTTTTTCTATTTATAGTGTGTAATATTTATAATATCAAATCATTTCAATCGAAAATGATTTTCAATATGATAAAATTATGAAATAAACACCTACTTTAATATCAATGATCAATGGTTAGATTATAATGATTAAATTTATTTATCTGATCTACTAACACCTACATACATAATACAAATACACATAATTTCCAAAAACTTATATAACAAAAATAACTCTGCTTTTAATACGAACTTCGTAAATAAAAATAACTATAATGTACACTTCAAAAAAGTTTCCATTAACATAACGGCTGTATATTTATCATATTTTCTCATAATAAACTTTTTAATAACTTATAGAACAAAAAATCTATTTTTATAATTTTCAGCATAAAAAAAATTTATATATAAAAAATTGAATAATCGAACTTTATTCCAAACAGGATATAAACGAAAATATTAATGATTTATTAACAATGTGAATATAGTTGTGTAAATAAAAAAAATGTAATGACATCGATGCGCAGTGATTCGTCTCAAGGACAAATATAATAAAGTATTCAGAATGAATTAAAATTTGGTTTAATTATAGCAGATAACATGAATATTATAAAATATTAGTCCAAAAATTTTTTGAGTTATGATAGATTCTTCCAGCGGCAGCTAAAATCATATTATATTTAAAATAGTTAGCTTAAAAATACGTATGAATTGGGTCAAAAATTAATTTCCTTAAACATTTTGTTTGCTTGCTTTTTTAATTAATTTTTATTGCTCTTATAGGTTTACAACGAACAATACTAAATCCAAAAAGATTTGTATTTTACAAAGATAGAATTTTTAGATATTTTAAAAACTAATATTCACCTTAAAAGGGAATATTAGTTTTTAAAATATCTAAATAAATATTTTTTAATATTTAATTTTAATTTAATTTTACGAACTTATAGATTAATATTCAGAAAAGAACACTTGTCATTCTTTTTATTTAATTTAAAAAATCGAATTGATATTAACATTATATTTTCTACAAAAACCTCACAAAATACCAAATTTTGAACTTGGAAAACGGCAAAACTTATTGATTAAAATTGCAAAACAGCTGCCAGTTTTTTGTAAATTTTAAGAATTTTTTTTCCACACGAATTTCACAAAATACCGAATATTTAACATGGAAAAAATTTAATCGTGTTATTTAATTTTTTTGTCCAAATTAATTGTAAATATTTATAGATTAAAAATCAAAAGAGAACAGCTGCCAGTTTTTTATTTAGTATAAGTATTTTTTATAAGTCTAATTCTTTCCAAAAAGATTTCAATCTTATCAGATTTCAATGACCACTAGTTAAAGACATTCTTGTTGTCATTATGCATAGTCTTTTATTTAAACCATAAAAAAAATACTTAGGCGTATGAGTTATAAGTGCATATATACACATGTATATTTGATTAAGTATGCTACTTCCTGCACTACTAATATAACGCTTTTAAAAAGTAAAAAGTATTTCTTAAATAAGTTTTGATTACCTAAGTAAATTTAATGAATGGTAGTGCAAAAAGCTAACAAAAACAAATTGAAAAGATTAAATTATTTTACAAAAAGTCTATATTGGATGATTTAATGCACTCTTTATAAAAAGGATATATGACAGGTACAAAGTGTATGATTGTAACCGTAGAAAAGTCATAATTACAAAATTTCAGAGCTTTTTCGACGATATTTAAGATTTTAACTTCAGGATATGTGGTAGGTGTCTGAATCCTTGAAACAATTTTGTGTCAATTTTTTTCTTTATTGTTCTATACATAGAACTCTAGTGAAAATAAACTAACCGATTTTTGTATCAAAATGAACCACTGTGCGATGTAATTGATGTTGATAATAAAATTAATGAGAATTTATACAACTTTAACCTCTTTATAAAAATATTACTTTTTTCCAGCATTTATCAGGTTTATGTAATTTTTTCAACATAAAAGATATTAACACAAAAAAGGAAAATTATGAATATGTTAACAAAAAGAAAATAAAAATAGAATAAATATATATAAAAACTTTTGCAGACGAATACTTTATATAAAATTGTATACATTTATTAAAATAGATAACAACAGCCATAAATGCACAAAGGAAATAACTAACACTCGCACACATCTCTAAAAGATTGTTAGCAATATTATATAATAAAAGGCCAAATACCTTTAACATTTATAAAATGTTTTCCTATTTGTTCGTGTACATGTGTTTATTTTTTTTTTTTTTTTTTTTGCTGATTATTTTTGATTATGTCTGGCCATTAAGTATGTGTATGTGTGTAAAACTAAAGAGTTTGTATTTCTGATGTCTATGATTTGAAATCACACAACTACATTTATATACATATATATGTGCACAATAACATTGTTAGGTCACATTTACTTAAACACAATAACATTTTGATTTGATAATATATGTAAGTGTAAACGGAATGCTGACTCGAGAAGTGCTGACTTGTTAAACATAAAACTATTGTGTAAAAATTTTTCTGTGTGCTATAGAGTGTGAACAGTATGATAGAAGAGCAAAAATGTTTGTATTCCAAAATCTTAGGGTTTAGCTATTTTCTCTTAATGTCATGTAAATAATTCATTCAGTTTGAAACACTAAAATGAAACATAAATTTTTAAAAATCCTGTGTATGATCTTTGGCCAAGTTATTTGTTATTATTCTCTTATTTTTTTATTCAATATAAAAGGGGGATTTTTTTTTTTATTCCAATATAAACAAAGGAGGAGTGCAATCCTGGTCTCACTATCTGTCCATCTACGCATAGTGTTTCCAAATCGATTTTTACCTGAGTATTAGTGAAAGAAAGAATCCGAATTTCTTTTAAACATTCATTAGAACATCAATTTATTAGTGACTTCAAGACAATAACTAAAAGCATTTAAAATTTATTCTGAGAAAAAAGATTTACCACTTAATATCGATTCTCTTTTTTAAGTGGCGAATCTTAACGCGTTTAATTCGGAGAACTGTGTTATGTAAAAATAAGAACTACGTCCGATATCTACTAAGTTCGAGATGCGTTTGTAAATATACAAATAAAAATGGACTTCACTTCAAAGGGTATTGCAGAACGTATATCTTCAGACCATATTCATGTCACAATATTCGTCGAAGTAGGTCAAAAACTAGTTATCTATTCATGGGATTAATGTAATGTACCATTGTACATGGAATTTAATTCCATAGAGAAATTCTTTGTTACTTTAAAAAGGAGAGATTGAAAAAATAGCGAAGGATTCGAAATAATAAAATAGTTTTGAACTGAAAATTATTAAATATGCTTTTTTTTGGTGGAAATTTAGTGCATTTGAAAAACATAATACACAGATAAAATTCACGGTCACTAAAGTTTATGTAAGTTTGATGGGTCATTTACGCCCGTAAAACAAATAATATATAAAAATAGTTTAATTCCTGTAGAAAACATGATTTATTAAAAATGTTTTTGGTTGAAATAATTTTCTTTAATTAACTTTTTAACAAAATTAAGTATTTTTAATTTGAGTTCATATTTTTGTGGGAAAGAGTCAACATCACTGTACACAGAGAAACGTCGATTTTCGTAATATGTTCATCGCAAACACTTATATATTAGCGGCAAACAATTGTTGTTATTACCAACATGTTAGTTGTTGAATGTATTTTATTTTGATAACAATTTCATTGCTATAACAAAATTATTTCTATTATATAAAAGAAAAATATTGTGGTTGGAATATTTTGAAATATTGTTTGACTGATCACAATTTTATTGCTAATAAACAGCTCCTTATAAACAAACTATTGTCATTAGGACAAAATATAATTTTTAGTTTACTGGCAAACGGATTATGAACAAATATTTTTTAATTTGTGTAAACAATGAAAATAATATATTTAAATTAATATTCTCTTTATTTTTAAATAAAAATTAGGAAATTAAAATAAATAAAATTATTATATTATATTATTATATAATATTAAAATATTTCAAACAAAAATATGTTTAATCATTAACAAAATAATGCGAATACACAAATTTTTTTATTGAGTTAACAATATTTTTTATTAAAATAACAATATATTTTGTGGCGATAACAATATTTTAAGTGACTATAATAATAATAATTATTGTTATTAATTAATATTAACATATAAAAACTAAATTAAAATAGGGTACAAACAGAATGGGAAATATGCACATTTATTTACAAACTACCAATCCTGAAATTATAGCACGCTTTATAGATAACGCAACATGTAAGTATCAGACAAGAAGTGAACCACCGCCTGCACTATCTGTTTGGGAACATCACATTCCTTCTAAAAATATGATTAAAGATAAATTAATGAGGAATTGGAGAAAATTGATAAAACCTAATTCAGATAATTTCCAAAAACTGTTCGACCTTTTTTCTTCCCCACTGTGCACTACAACTATTCTTTTATTATTACGATTATTACAATTTGTTTTTTCTCATTCTTGATTTTTCTTAAAATCTATACAAAGACAAGAACTTTTTATTTATTTTTACTTTATTTCTGTTTGTGTTCACGTTACTATTGTTAAACAAAAATAGATATTTTCACACCAACATAAAAACTATTTTTAGTCTTTTTTACATTTTGTTGGCATCCTCCCCCATACAATTATATCATTTTGTTATCATTGAATTTTTGCTAAAAATATAAAACTCACAGCAAAACAAAGAAAGAAAAACTAATTCTATAAAATTTATCACAAATTGTCTGCTTAAATATGAAAAATATGTATGTATAGAGAAGATATGTGTATGCGTGTGAGAAGAAGAAAATTTTACACCTACGCAAAGCTTTTCCTTTTTTTCATTTCAATAATAAACATGTTTATATTCTTATTTATAACAATTTCTAACACTTTGAGAAGCTTATTTATGAGTTTTATAATCATTTTTTTAGAAAATAACAAAAACACACACACATACCTTCAACCACAAAATGTTTGAAATACCTAAACACACTTCTTTACAAACTCTTCAGAATGTGTATGTGTGACATTTATATGTGTACTTCTGATATTTTTTTTATTTAAAATGTGAAATGACATGGAGAAATTTTATAACAATATCATATCCTTTGGTTGTTGTCATTGTTCCTGCTCCTGTTGTTGTAAGGGCTGTTAAAATTATTATCTGTGTGAAACTTTGTGGAAAATTTCATTTTTAGAAAGGTTATTTTTCTTCTCCTATTTTCAGTTATTTATTTCTTCAAAGTTAAAGAGTATTTATATTGGAGTGTATTTCTAGTGGCAGGAGTTTTATGTAGTTGGAAAATGAGTTTCCTTGTTTTTGTTATATGTTCGTTGAAAATGTTGATATTTTTCATTTTCTTGTTTCTATAAATTTTTTCACAATTGATGTCAGAGGGAATTTTTATAGGTTTAATTTTGGGGGAGAGGGTTTCAAACTCATTTACTTGTGTGTTTTGAAGAAGCTGTTGCTTGTTGATGTTGAAAATTTATATTATTATATTGTTTGCTGTCATCATTATTAGACCTTCTATTTATCAATATAATAAGACAAACACATATGTATGTATATATGTTGGCCTTAAAAAAGATGTGAACATTTTCAAATAATACATAAAATGTAAAGTATCTAAGATTTCAGTTCCCCACAAAAGGAATTTGAATAATATTATCATATAACGGATGAGTATAATGAAAAAATAGATCCATAATTTTTTCCATCGGAAGTTTAAGGTTGCCTCAGAAACTGGTCTACACAAAAATTTCTGCATTTAAATCGATATAACTGGTTTTAGATAGAAAATTGCTTAAAAAAATAATAAATAATCTGACCTAAAGAGAATGAAAACCCTTTTAACGTAAATGGCTAAATTGACTTAGATAAGAAATGAGAGCAAAAAATTCTTAACATACCTTTTTCATAAAAACTTTAAACCCAAGTATTATTTGATTTGCCTTTTCAAAATATGTCATCAAGTAGGAAATCAGCCCGTTTAATTCATTGCTTGGACTATTTGGTTCGAAAAGTTAAATCTAATTCATATGTAGAAACGTACAAAGCTCAAAAAGTCCCTCACAGGAACGCTGCTAAAATTTAGAAGTCAAAACTAGAGCGCGTAAATAGATGTCAAATTTTCTAAAAAATATACCTGCTTAATAACAAATCACGAAACGTATGTCCTGCCAAATTTTTTGCAACTTCCTGCTCAAAAAGTTTATGTTGCTGAAGCTGGAGGTTACTGATGATGAACAAAAGTTAAGGTCCTAAAGAGCAATATACAGTTGCGGCAAAAGAAGTCAAACATTTGTTATAACGTGCTCTATAAAAGCGTAATTTTCATAAAGGAATGAAGAATGGCTCCTTCCATTCGTAGGACTTCGTAATGTGTCCACTTATTTGTGGCCAAACTTGACATCCTTTCACTATGGTAAATGAGCCCCTGAATGGTGCAAGAACAATAGTGTGATATATGTACCGAAATCAACATTGAACGCAGTTGATTTGAGGTTGAATAATTTTTTTCACTTAGTTTTTTTTACGTTTGTCATATTTAAACAGCAAACTGCTTTGGTCAATCATAAACGATCGGACCAAATTTCATTGAATTCGGATTATTATTGCGACCGTAAAAATATTTTTAACAGACAAGCGGAAATGCCTAAATCACACAAGATTTTGACATGATGCAAGAATATATATACCTTAAACCCTTTTGGCGTTTCTCTCGAAATGATAAACCTAATATATCTCTTGGTGGTAGGGGGTAAAAAATAACTTATTGAAACCGCTATATTACGACAACCAGTTCGTCTAAAATCTTTTCAATTCTTTTTTAAGTATTTCTTAAAAAACATTTCTTAATTTCTAGAATTAATTTTCGAAAATTTAATTTTTTAAATAAAATAGACTTCTTTTTAAAACCCCACAAAGTTTTAAACACAATAACAAAAACCATTAGCTCAGCTGCCACATCAAAAATATTTAGGTTCTCAGCTGTCAAACTGAAAAACTAAGAGATAAAATCTCTAACAAACTAGTGCTATTTAATTTATATTTCATTTTTCATTATTATCTTTATTTTCTGTTATTTGTTAAAAATAACAACAAAAAAAGGAAACAAAATATAAACTCAAAGTTAAACAAAAAAATCGAAGAAGCCCTCACAAAAAAATCGTTTAACACTATAAAATTGTATGTATTTATTTAAATAAATTAATCCCTGGGGTTATATAACTTTCGTTAGGTCTATATACTAAATTGTCTTTACTCATATAAAAAACTCATAACTTTATAAATACAGTTTGTCAAATATATCTTTGCAACCGTGAAAAATGTAGAAGATTTTAACCTTCAAATAAAAATCCTTTTTTTCTGAACACGTTTCATTGCTATAGCTGTTCACGACTTCAGATGCCAACAATTTCTAAATAGATGTACACAAAAAACAACAAAAACAACATAATAAGAATTATTTTCATTTTGAAGTGTCAAATTGTTGTTTGGATAAATTAAGAAAAAAATTGAAACTGTGGAATTTCTCGGTGATTTTTTGTAATTTGTTTTTCTTTTATAAATGGACTGTTATTATGGAATACATAAATACTCCTTGTAAAATTATATGCATATAAATTTGGGTGTAATAAGTGCTTGGTAGGCAATTAACACAGAATTGGAATATTCAACTAATATAATCCGTTATCATCCATATTCATTGAAAGCACTATTATAGAAACTGTTCATCAAAAGTATTCAAGTAGAACTTCTTCGAGCGAAAAAGGATTAAGTGTTTCCAATTAAACTATTTAATATATTGTTCTTACTAGTGGCTAGGAAATAACTCTACTTTCATATCATATATTTGAATAAAAAATAGAGGCACAATTTTGCTTTTTCCCGGGAAAAATTAGAAAGTACATAAACATCTCATCTGACTCCTAAAATGAAGTTTCATGTTTTTTCCGGAAAATTATCCTTTTAGCATATCACAGTAAGTGAAACGTGTTTGGTGACAAATTAATTTTTTTAAATTTATTCAGCCTCAAATCAACAATGCTCAATGTTGTTTTTGCTTCATGTTTTTTTTCTGTCTGTATTACAACGAAGTTTATGCAAGAAAAAAATAATAATTAAAGGAGTTTTAGTTGGAACTCATTAATGAATTTGAAATGTAATATATCTTTTATAAATGCAAAGATATATTTGACAAACTGTATATATGTCACATCTACATAAAAAGAACATACGTTTATACACACACACAAATTTTAAAATATAAACCAACCCCATCATTATCCTATGTGTTCTTACTCTCACTTATTTAAACATATCAAAATATTAACATTCACATGCACAAGTAAATTTACATATATACATACACACATTTATTTAAATATTTGCATATTTTTAATCAAATTTAGAATTACAAAAACATTTATTTATTTTTTTTCTCCTTTAATAACTTTTTTTTGGCAAATTTCCTTTTGTGTGTGTATTTGTAATTTTTTTTGCTTTGCATAATATGAAATTGTTTTCATTTTCGTTCATTTAAATGCATTTGCAATATTATTAAGGATTTTTGCTTTTTTGTCATATATAGACCCCATAAAAAAGAATGACATAAATTTCTTTTGGTGGTGGAAAGTAATGAAATGTGTTAAAAAGAGCAAACATATTTGTATTTTTAGTTGAAATTTATATTAAATATATTTAATTTTTGTCTTTGTGAGATTTTGTAGGATTTATAACAAAATCTGTAAAAAAATCGTTTATGATTTGTTTGTTTGCTTCTGTTAGTACGACTTAAAGAGATGAGAAATATTTTTAAATACATATAAAAAATTTTAAAGTTTAAATTTATATATCTGTATTAAATCCAACAGGATATAATGTACATTTTATGTACAATTTTGTAAAAACAAAGATAAACGATTTCTTAACCCCACATCGAGCAGATAGATATTAGTATGTATGCGGTGAATATAAAATTACATATAAAGGTCTTAGTTATAAAAATTTACCAATTATTTAAATCTATAACGTTAATCCTTGCTTATCTTACAAATAAATTCATTTACCTACATAAAAAGTCTTAAGTTCCTAACAGTATAATAATTCTTGAGTTCTTTATTAATAAAAAAGTGTATAAAAATATGTTACTATAAACATTTTTTGTAATGTACTTTTCCTTTTTAATTTTTTTAACCTTTAAAATAAGAAAGGATCATAAATAGGTAGAATGTTGGGACAGTTAGAAAAATCAAATTAATATGATGCCTGCAAAGGACAGACCATTAATTCATCTTTGCTTATAATAAGGATACTCATATTTGTTTATATGTACCAATGAAAAAGAAATCAGTAATTTTCTCCCAAGAATGCATATGATCGGTGACATTGAAAATACTCAATCTGCTAAAGCAGAAATTATCACATATTAGAGCAAAACCAAGGATGGAGTTGATGTCATGAACAAAATGTAAAGTGAAACCATAAGAAAACCCAGAACAAAATGATGGCCACTTGCATTGTTCTAAAGCAAAATTTATATAGTTGTTTTATAATTGCACGTAATTTACGGAGAACACTATTCTCATTTAAAAGTAAGGAAAATAGAGGAATGTTCTTCAAAGATCAATACAAAAATGTTATAAGTTTCACTCGTTTGGAGACTACCTACCTAGATCTAACACGATATTTGAATGAAGTCGTCTAATGATTACTATAATTACTTATGTCGTTCAAAAGAGCTATTTATTGGTTTAACCAGATCATCACCCAGGAGTGCTGAGATTTCATATATATTCATATAATGACATATTATTGAAAAATCTATCCAAAGCTACTGACTAGTGGAATTTGTAAAAATATATAAAAAAAGGATAAAGCTCAGTGTTATAGTTTCGATCTAAATCATTTGCAGATAAGATTGGTGAAGATTTATGTAGTTATCAAAAAAAAAAAGAAATTCGAGAAATAAAATCGTTAACATTTTAGGATATAATTTTCCAAAAACTAATTCCAAATGTTCAATAAGGACCAAAAAATTGTTAAAAAATTCCGTTACAATAAGGACCAAAAAATTGGTCCTTATTGTAACGGAATTTCAAGAAATATACAATCTTAAATAAAAATCTATATTGAGTACAATAATCAATATTTATATATTAAAAATTATTATAAATATTTTTGTTTGTTTTTCCTAAAAAATATAAAATATTAGTATTTTATGTTTTTCAATCATTTTAATCCAATAGAATATGTCATCATATTTACAATGCTATACGAGAAACTTTTTTAATATAAGTATTTACACCCTACACCACCATAAATAGCTGAAATATTATGCGTTTTGCAGAAGTTTTTCACGGACAGAAAAAATATTTCTATCAGCACTTTTAAGTATACTGTTCGATTTAGAATCATTTTCCAAATAGATTTAACGATGTCTATGTAAACCTTAGAAGAAATGCAGGTCGCAGTTTTAGAGACATCGTGATGAGATTTGGCTCTTGTCGTAATATGTGCCCAAGGATGATGCCTTTTAACATAAGTGATGATGGGTCCACTATTTCACCGTCTCACCTTACAAATATTCCTCCCGGAATGTGGTTTTAAGATCATAAAAATTCTGAATATAAATCGATTTTAATGAAACTTGTCTCAAATAAGTATAATAACCTAAAATGATGTGTCAATTCCTACAAATATATAAGTACTATGATATGCTTTACTCTTAAGCACAAATTTGATGAGAGGGTCGTTCATTAATTTTTTGTTTTAAGATTAGGAACCAACAATGTGGTGTAGTTTATTAAATAGTCGGGCTTCATCGACCATAACTTTAACTTGTTTTCAATATGTTATAAAACTAACAACAAATAAATATTTACAATAACAAAATATGAGAAACTAAGCAAAAGTCAATTTAGACAATTGTTAACAAGTTTATAGAAAAATATCAACCACATACACATGGATATACAATTTCCACAACAAATAAAATATTGACAAAAACATAATATCTAGGACAAAAAATTAAATACCTACACCCACACAAATATTTTTGGATAAATATATCATTGAATTGTATAACATTTGTACATATTCTCATACTGATTTAGTTTAGGAAAATATTTGTTATAAAATATATATATTGAGTTGTTAGTTTTATAGAGATAAACTAGATAAAATGGAATTTATTTCATGAACAATTGATGGCCAAAGTTAGAAATTGTTACAAGTTTTCCTATTTATTTGGAGAAAGTTATAAATTTTAGTTTTATTGATTTTTTTGGTGATATTATAAGTTTAATGGAATAAATGATAAAGATAAAATATTTTAGTAAATTTTATAGGAAATCTAAGTTTAATATATCGCTACTGCGCCGGCAAAAGTAACTACGTAAATTTTTGGAGTTATCCAGGAGAGACTATTTGGCTGTAATTCCGACATTATAACATATTAAAAATCCTTCACTTCATGTGGTCTGAAAGTTAACAAAATTCCTAAAGTAAAGAAATAAAGAAAACTTTAATTTTGTTGGAATAATTTTTCCTTCAATAATTTTGCATAAATACAAATTTATAAGTCTATAAAAAAGGAATACAACAATATATAATAATGTTCCGGTATAAATTCAGAATTCTTCTGAAATTCAAATATGCTGAAAACCTATTAATGGTAGACCCAAAACTTATTAAAATTTTGACAAAAGATTTTGTGGAAATATTTTTTTCGAAAATTTTTACATAGGAACTCCTTCCAGACCTGGCACGATATATTGTTTGAATTTTTCCCAAAATTTTTTAACTTAAATTCCCAGTTATTAACTTTTTCTAATTTACGTTATTATCTGAAATAATTTCCTTTACTTTCAAACTAATTTCATATTAAAATTTTCCATTTCTATTTTACTTTTAATACCTTCTAAAATAAATGCCAACAGACATATGCACATTTATCCCTTTAACTTCCATCTTAATATGCAATACATATGCAAGTATTTGCATATAAATGTATATGTATTATATAAACTTATAAATTGTGTGATAAGCTCAACTTTAAAACAAATGAATGTCATTATTTTCATAAATAAAATTGTATATTCTATTAAAGTAACTGAATTCAACTAAACCAAATACAGAGAAATACCACTGGCAACCACCGCAAATACCAAACGTCATCATTATTTTCATACACAAAATCATTATCATAGTGCAAAAAAAAATTAGAGAAAAATAGACAACATAATTATCATCAATGTCATAGAGAACGTTATTATTAGATTCATAAATTTATAAGGACAAGGAGAAATGGAACAGTTGAAAACATAACTTAGTACCTGAACGGTATTAAATTGTATAGTACTACCCAACTCTGATTTCTTATGATCTGCGTATGAGTAATATTCTTGAAAAAAAAAAAAACAAGTATATGGTTCTTTAGTTAATTAATGTTAATCATACGTTTATAAATCATAAAAAAGTTGCCTGGAAACAAAATAATAATAATAATAATAATAATAATAATAATAATAATAATAATAATAATAATAATTGTAATAATAATAATAATAATAATAATAATAATAATAATAATAATAATAATAATAATAATATTACTGAAGTGAGTACCTTTAAACTGATGTGAAAGATCAAAAGTTTTTATTTGATCTTAACTGCGAGGTTCACATCGGATATTGGATAAAGTATAATAAGTATAATACAAATTAATTTTTTAACATTGTTTATTATAATTACTATTATTGTTATTATTATAATTTTTTTTTACCTAATAATGTTGGTAAAAGTAAATTATTTGGAATGTAAGCGTGTCAACAATAGATAATAAAAATAATTTATTGTTTACGAGAATATGAATTAGAGCTTGGAGACGTTGAATGTAAATTGTACTTGAACGATACCAAAGGAATTAATTTTTGGATCATACTGTTATAACGACTGATAAAAAATTATATGTTAATTCCAAATGAATATACCAAATCAAGTTCAGGGATGCAAATACCTGATGTCATGATGTACGATTCAAACGAGGTTGTCAAAAATTCTCTTATGTAAAAATTTTCTTTTTCACAAATGAGAATATTATATTTTGACTGTGTCGTGTCTATAATACACTCCACCACATGTATATATGAGAGAAGTTTTAACGACATTAAAGTACCCTACTCATACACACTATTAACAAAAAAATGTCTTGAATATAAAAGGAAATTTCATTAGTGTATATTAGGAGTTATAAATTTTTTTCTAAAAATTTAATTTGATTTTAATCCGATAACCAGTATTTTTTAATTTACAAACGTTTATGTCCCAAATCCGAGGTTACCTCAGGTATAGGTTTTTAAATTTGATATTGAACCGATTTTGCTGGTTTTAAATATCAAAGAAGTTGCCAGAATTACTTAATTTGGATTAATTATGTGACCTTAAGAGTGTTTCAATGTTAAATTGACTCAGATGTTAAATTGACTCAGGTTTAGATATAATGACAGAGCACATATATTTTATGGGGTTACAGGTAAGTTTTTCTTGGCATTAGATACGGAATAACAAATTTACTCCTCTTGATGTGTTAGATAAGTATGAAAAGATTGTCCCTCAAGATCACCTCCAAAGTTGTTGAATATGTGCAATACGTTATTGTAGTTATAAAAAATTACTATGCTAATAATTACTATATCTGTAACTTTCAAAAAGCAGAAAAATCTAATAGACAAATTGTTAAAATTTTCATAGTACGATCTTAATATATCTAAAAGGTAGCTCGAATATCTAAAGAACTATTAAAAAGAGTCCAAAAATTTAATGAGAATAAAAAGATAATCGAATATCTAAAGAATTATAGATCATTTAATCTTAAATAAATGATGGATATGATGAGAGGAAGAGATATACTTCACGTGTATCACTTTGTGAGGCGACAGTTTCTAATAAAAAATATTATTCAAACAGTTATTATTTTTGTCTCTTTTCAAAGATTGGCGGGAATATTATAACTGTTAACAGTCCTTATTTGTTGCAATTATCTGCCAACTTCAATTGTAAAAATAATAAAATTCTAAATATAAAACTTTTTAAAAAAAGAAGAAAATAAAGAAAAAATAAGTGTAAATAAAATGTAAAAAAAAATATTTATAATGCGGGTTGATTTTTGGCGCAGTGGTTAACAATTTGATTTATATAAAAACTATTCACACACACATACATACAATCATATTGAAACAACCAGACATATAAAATATTACTAAAATTCTAATACACTATACAAATATAAATATAAAATGCAAATATGAAACACACAACTACTTATACAAAGAAAAAAATCAACAGACAGCAAAGATAGACTGACAAACAGATAGACAAACACCATAACAGTATAGCAAACAGACATACAGACAAATCGTCATAAAGTTATTTTGGTTAGACAAAATTTCATAAACAAATAGTTAGAAAAATATTGTATTTGTTACAGTCACTTTATACCTCATCTAATATTACACTCACATATTTCAAAGTCTGTAAAAAATAAATAAAAAATCTATAAAAAAATCAAATATATAAAAAGAACAACAAAACTACAACAACTTTATATTTACAGTCTGTATTAAAACAAATATAGTTTAGTTAAAATATTTGCATACAACCGTGTGTCAAAATTTATTTGGTTTTTTCTTTTTGCACTAAAATATACACTAATATATGTTTTTAACTGGAGTGGGAACATCCCCTTACTCCTTGTGGTTATAGTGAAAGGCAGAGAATGCGATAAAAATAAGAGTAGAAAAATAACTGTTGAAGTCATTATAACATGTTGACTTTAATAGTATGTGATGCAAATAAAAAATGAAGAGCGGAAGTTTACACAATTACACACACGTGTATACAGTTAGTGTATAACATTTTGTGCACACTCGTTTGTACATAAATTTGTATATAAAGTGTGTAGAAAAAATTTTAATAAAGAAATAAAAACATAAAATTCAAAAGAGAAAAAATAAACATAAAAGCTTCAAATGAAGTATTGTTTCAGGCATTTAAATTAGAAACGTATGTTATTGAAAAGTAAATAAGGGAAATTTGTAATCAAAATTGCTTAGTAGTTACATTATTTAGAATGAATTTAAGAGATCCCTACTATTTCCATAATTCCCATAGTAAGCTTTAAATTTACATAAATTGGTTTGTTAATAAATTACATTCTCAAGCCTCTCGAATAATTTTTGATCCAGTGAATATCTTTTTTTCCTAATTGAGCTAATATTTATGATTTCATTGAAAAAAGTAGATATACTTTTCAGTATTTCTTATTATTTTTTATTAAAAAATCCATGCCAATAGTCAAGGAGATATTTAGAATGAGACAAGTTTGATCGTCTTGTGGACATTATCATTTTATTATTTGTACTTGGTATGCTCATTATAAATCCAAATGATAATTAAAAATATTACTGGGATCCCGTGCAATATTGTGAATTTAAATTTTTGTATAAGAATCGTTTTCCTTGATCCGAAAAATGAAAAAATTGATCATTTGCGGCGGGAACTTTTTTGCTTTAAAAATCTTTTTCCATAATTCTGAAAAAATCTTTTTATGTTTCTGTATACTAGGATACATCGCCATGAGTGGTTGACTTATCATTATATCTTACATTATGATGCACGACTGTATGCAGATGTTTGCAATGAACAGAAAAATTTTCTTAATACCACACTTAATACCACTTAGAAATTAATACCGCTTAGAAATTAATACAACTATCTTTTCAACTATACCTATGATTTATATAAATTAAAATTGTTATTTAACCTTGTCATTCAAATCCTCCGTCCGTCTGTTATTAACTGGCTCACTACTGGCTGGCTAAGCTGCATGAAATCTGGCATAAATATTTATTATTGTCTTTCGTAGGTATGTATTTTAAGCCAGTCAAATCTGTTCAAAAGGAAATAGTTATCGACTGATATCTGAGACAATCACAAATTTCTAATAAAGGACCTTTAATTTGTTTAATTAAAAACAAAAGTAAATTTGGTCATTAACCAGGTATATTTACTACGTTACTACGCTAAAAGTGATCGAGATTGGACCAATAGAAAATAGTCACTCAACAAATGTATGTGTATGTTTATTTATGTATGTATGTGGTTGCAATAGAGTACACATGTGTGATGTAATGTGATTGTACACAAACTTATGATGGAGAGTGTTGAAGGTTCGCCATATTCATTCTTGTTTAAAATAACTCTGCGTAACTTTCGAAACGATAAATATATTTAATAAAGTTTGAATTCAAGTTTCTAGATGATTTTGGACTGATTTTAATAGAGTGACTACTTTTAAAATGTTATTCCTTTTTTAGTCTGCTATAAATTGTTTATGGTAAAAATATCTTAAAGTTTCAAAAAAAATTCTGACCAGTATTAAAAAAAGGTCCATTTGCATTCAGGTGACCTTCAAGTTGGTTGAAGAGATATCTGTCTATTTTATCTTATGTACTTATTTACTTAATAATTTACTTACGACTTTTTTGGCTTTGAAATGACAAAATTCTTACCTGAAATAAAAATAAATAAAATGTTACAAATTAATTAATGTTAACTTCAAAATAAAATAAATTTAATACAATTAAATTTGTTAGAATACAGTTGCAATCAATATCATCCTTAACAAAATTTATCAATTTGAATATATATAGACAGAAGTAAGAAAATTTTCATTTAGAGTCGGGTTAAGAGAAAACCAAACTCTAGAATAGAATCCACAAAACTATTTCTATTTTGAAATATTTATAAAAAAAAACAGAATTAACTGTTATAAACGGTGTTCAAATCCTAAGCAACTTTAATGTTGTTCTTTTTTTCTGCAATGAAAAATGGTGGATTATATTTTTTAACTTACTTATTTATTTGAAAGTATACTAGTTCAAATGCAATTGATTAAACCTGAAAATATTATCCGTCTTAAAAACGACAAATCTCAGATTTATATACCAAGTCATTAGACATATAAATTAATAATAAGCGAAAACTTCTGAGTTAACGGACCTAAAAGAAAATCATTTTATTTCATCAAACAAATGAATAAAGCTTATAATATGGGCTCCTATAATCCTTTGCTCACAGAAAATACTTTAAAATAAAATTGATTGGAATCGTGTAATTGATTTCATCATCTTTTTAAAAGCGGTGGAATGAAATTTAACCTATTAAATTTAGATAAAGTGTGTTGTATAAGGAGACTATATACTTGAAAGTACACCAAAGAAACGTGGTAAGCAATGTTTTTGTTTTGATTTGTTCTTTGGTCAATGGAGTTCGTCACTTTAGAGTTGGAAGTCTCTAAATACAAATTATTCATTTTCACTAAGCATAAATCAATCAATTTTATTAAACTCTACGATTATTCTGAGTGTGAACGTGCCAACAACAGAAAGCCAGACAGACGAATATAGCTAAATCAAACCAGATATTTATATAAATAATGAAATATTATAATTTTATAAATTTCGTTAAAGAGAACTGTTAAGTCAAGGAAAAGCTGCTTAGATTCTGAACAATGCTGTATATATAAAATTTTAAAAAATATATGTATATAGATTTTTCAATAACATTCCGATATTATGCGGCAGGCAACAGATGTGTGGCATGTTATCCACAAGCCAACAAAAAAGCACAAAAATAGAAAAAAGAAAATAATAAAATTTTTATTTTCCTTTTTTTTACTTTTTTCGTCCGTTTTATTATTATTCTTATTTGTTTTTAGCTAAACTCATTTTAAAACCAAAAAAAAAAAAAAAATCGATATATAGTCATGTATTGTTGTGAAACAGAAATGTTTTTAGGACATTTTTAATATTTTTTCAATCAGAAATATTGCAAAAAAATACAAACAAATTTTATAAACAAAAACACTAGCAATTTTAAATTCCCAGCAGGAATCGCATGATTTTAACTTGATCAGTGATGCTTAAAAAACAAACACATACACATAAAATTTCAAATAAAATTCGAAATATTCTAAAAAATAATAATAACATTTTTAATGTATTTCAATATAAATGTGTTGGTAATGTTTATGTGTAATAAATGTGTTATACGTATGAATAATATTAACAGGGAATTTATATTACTCATAAGTATAAATTTATTATACTAATGAATTTTAGCTGAAACATGACTGGTTATGAAGCATTTGATTTTTATTTTAAATACTTTTTTGTTAAAAGTAGAGATTTTTTAATATGAATTTAATTATTTTTTTTAAATATAAATGATGTTTATAAAAAATTTAAAATAGATTAAAGAAAAATAGAGAGCAATTTAGACGGATTTGGAAAGTTGTATAATTAAAAGTTTTTAATAAAAATTGATCCTTTATATCCAAATTTTAAGTATTTATAACTTTGACTATATTCGATAATGAGTGAGATCAAAATATTCTTAACATACACATCCATAATTAAAACGAAACCACAAATCTTAAAGTTCCATTTACTTCGTTTTTTTCAGGAAGTTTTTGAGGTTTTTAAGTTTTTAAAACTGCATTAACTTTACCTTTTGGTACCGAAGAGTTAAATGATGGATGATTTTCCTTCCGGACATGTCGTGATCTCTTTTCAAAATATTTTCTGATTTTTGGCTTTAATAACATCATAAGACTATTCATTATATCTCCCTAAATTTTCCATTAACAGACAAGTTCTCCTGGTACCATACAAATATTAGAAATAATTTGACGGCAGATCTTTGAATGCTTGGTCAAAATATTCTAAGATCGAGTTGGGTTTTGTTGAAAATATTTAATAATTTTAGAACTCATCTTTTTGTGGTCACTAATTTCAATCAGATTAACAATATATTCATTTGCCTGACTTTAGAAAGGTAATTTGATAAAAAATATATAAAAATTTTTATGAAAAACGCCGGTTGAAATTTTTTTCTCAATCCTTATTAAACAAAAATTTGTTCTAACCTCCTCCATCTGCCTTTTTTCTGTCATTGTTCTTTGATAGCTACAAAAGTGCTAATTTTATATCCCCAATTTTCCAAATAATATTTCTTTCTCTTCCCCACTTTAAATTGACATAAATAACTTTTATTTGCTCAGAAATCAAATTACCATCGAGAAAAAAAAACTTAATAATATATTTCAAATTAAATAAATTTTTCCAATTTCATGAATTTTTTTTCCAATTTAAGTTATTTCTTCTTTTTTTTACTTTTATCATGCTTCCAGATATTAACACTCTAAAAAGTTTTAAATTAAACTTTTATTATTGTTCTTATAACAGCCTTTGGTATTACTCTTTCCGTTATTTGACTGCAACTTAACATTTCTATTTTATTTCATTTTTAGTTTAGTTTTATTTTTTCCTTCATTTCCTTCCTTTTGCCAAGCACTTTATCAATATTTAAAGATCACATTAGAAATCATTGAATTTGATATATAGAGAGTGTAAAAGGAACTGTTGCAACAAACACAAATTACATTAAAACTTTGCTGCAATCAAACGTGTGTAAATGCATGCATATCCATGTTTGTGTGTGAGTGATTATTTCACTTTAAGCTAACAAATACAAATACAAAACATATAGTAGCAACATTCCTGCGGATGTGAATTTAATAAGAAAACGACTTCTTGTTCTGTTTAATATAGAAGTGTATTTATATAATACAGACTAAGAATGACTACAACAATGACTTGTATAAAAAGACCAAAAAAAAAAAAAAAAATATTAAGATACTGAAGAACTATACACACATTCATATAAAAGCCAACAATTGTCAATTTATTTGTATGTCTATGTATAAAAGTTGGCAACTGTATTTAGAGTGTCCTAGAAAGAAAAAGTTCTAAAGAAAAAAGCAGATGAGCAATATATGCCTTTTGCCCTACCAGCCGTTTTTCAAAATATTTTCAATATTTTCTTCTTCTTCATTTCTTTAACTTTATTTGTTAAATTTAGCACTACACTTTCTCACCAGCATTAATAAATGTTCTTTAAACATATAGAAAATGTATATAACATTTTATTCTTGTGGGCTTCTATTCTTTTGTATATGTGTATTTATATGTATTGGTTATATATGAAAAGAAAATCTATCAATAATACATATTGACTTTGGCTTATCGCTGCCGCAATCGATTTTAACCAAAATGAAAAAACAAATAAAAGTTATATTCGGTCAAGTTCGACTATTAAATAACCTTCACCATATTGTTGGTGGATACTAAAAATTAATGAACGACCCTCGCATCTATTTTGTGCTTAAAGTTGCAGTACTAGTATATATGTGGGATTTGTGGGCTTTCTCGATATTTACTCGTATATTTTGACACATCGTTTTAAGATTATTATTATTAGACTTATTTGTGTCAAGTTTCGTTAAAGTAGCTTCATTCAGGAATTTTATGACCTTAAAGCGCCTTTATAGGAGGAACATTTGTATAGGGGCTGGGTGAAATAATGGACCCATCATAACCAGTTTTAATAGGCATATTCCTTGAGCGAAAATTATAATACGTGTCAAGTCTCTCTATCTCTGAAATTGCGACCTGCATTTTGTTCATAACGTTTACGTAGACAACCAGCCAGACGAACGAATGGACATCGTTTAATCGACACTGAATGTGATAACGAGTCGAACGGTATAGTTTAAAGTGGTGGTAGCAATATTTTTTCTGTCTGTATCTGTACCCCAATTACTTACGGTGGTGTAGGGTAAATATACATTCACATTTATAAATAAGGAAAAATCCAAATAAATAGAATGTTGTTTTTACCAGAAATAAGAAAATTATATTGAAAGACTGCAGTGTTAAATACGCACACACTTACTTCGATATAGACAAAGTGGGCTGTAGGAAAAGTTCAAACTGTTTCAGACTGTTAAAGAATCAAATATGTTGGGGACATCAAGGAGAGATTAAGGATTGGACGTTCATTGTACTTATTGTGAGAATTTCGTATTAACAGATTTATTTTTTTATTTCAAATTACCCAAAACTTCAATTCCGGAAGGCTTGTTTCTGAAATAGACTTGTTTCAATAAATCAATCAATCTGTCGTTATAAAATTTTGCCATATTATTCACTATAAAACTTATATAGATATTAAATCCGGGTACTTAATTTAAGGCACCACTACAAGTAGCGAAGAGAGTATATTAACTTTGTCATTCCGTCAGTCATTTCACTATCGGTGCTGATTACATACTAACTTTAACAATGCTCCCCTTGATTGGAGTATCATATCTTACTTGCAGGATCTTGTTTGGATTTCTAATAAGTTTTCCTGTTTTTCCATTATTTTCTCTCGAAATCAGTTGCAAGGTTGTGACTTGGGTGATGCAATTGCTTGCAAGGAATACGAGTTAATGATCTTCAAATTTCAGTCCTTATATAAGTAAGGCGAACGCAGGAAAAACATATGTTTGCGGATATCATATTCGAGATACCAAATAGTATGCTTAACTCTTACGGTTGTCACACAACAATAATAGAGAGTGAGATCGAAAAATTCTTAACACAGATTGCTAATTAAAACTTTTAACCTAAGTATTATTTGATTGCTGTTTAGATCAATTTGCTTTTGTAAAGTACGTCAGTTATTATGTTTAGTGACATACAAATCTTATTAAAATGAGTGACATTTTATTAAAATGAGTGACATTCAGAAAGAAATACGTACTAAAGTTGTTAAATATTTTAAACTTGGCCCTACAAAAAGTCAACCAAACATTTAATGATCTGCCGTCAGACTTTTTCCACTGTTATTAAACAGTATCACGAGAATTCTTCCGTTGATACATCACGATTCATGAAGCCAACAAATAGAAACAAACATTCGGTAAGAAAGCAGCCCGGTTATCTGAGCGCTCAGAATATTTAGTAGGAAAGTTTAATCTAATGCAGGTTAAAAAATAGGCAAAGTTCAAAAAGTTCCTGGCAAGATAATATATCGCACGAAAATTGGAGTAAGATTCTGGCTGCGCTAAGTACGCACTGTATGAATTTTATCGATGAAATGTTGAAACATTTAAAACTCATAAGCATTAAAAATTTCCCAATAAGTTCTTGATATGCAATTTGAGTCAATGAGTTTACAGCCTGTCTCTATGGTAAACAAGCTCTTGAATTGTACGATAATAATATATTATATGTACCAATAGAGGCAAACTGCTTTTGCTAAGCTTTAGAGAGCTCAAAAAAGTGTGGTAGATTTTAAATGGAGATGGAATACCTGTTAGAGTAACGGGAGAGAAATCTGATATATAAAAATATCTTCCAATTTTGTTTTTAATTTTTTATAAAATTAATCGAAAATCGTAGTTGTATTAATCAATCCAGCAAATATTTTTTTGAGAACTTCTTTCCATTTTTTTTCAGAAAATAAGTTTATTTAAATACATTTTAAAACCACCTCTGGAATATTTTCCACACAGATTTCCAAAGCAAAATTGTGACATAAGGAAGTAGTTACGTTCTACAAATACATAAACGTATAAAACATTACTATAAGTTTATTTGTTTGTATTATTGTATTTGATGTTGTTAAAGAGAGCATACGAAGAAAACAGAAAAAATTATTGAGTGAAAAAAAAAATAGACAACATGATTGTCAGTTGCATTAACTTTTCACAATAATACCAATACTAAAGGCTGATGCAGCAGCTTAAATCTTACTTTTAGTTATACACACGTATTTGCTTAACTTAACATATTTACAAACAAATACTAATGTAAAAATCCATATTTAACTACACCACAAACATTTTAACCTATACTACCACAAATACCAATACTTCTTCTTCTTCTTTCACTACTATTACTTCTTTAATATAGTACATCAACTACTAGTAATAACACAAATGCAAAGAAATTCAATGCTAATCCTTGTAAGCGTTTCTTACAAATGCTAATGGCATTTTCTCTACTGATAAATTTTCTATACGTTTCAATTTGATTTTAGTTTTGTTATTTGAATTTATTTTTTCTCTATTTCGATTTTTCTTCTATATTTTCATTTTTTTTCTCTAGATACATAACTATATATTTTTTATAGCTAATGCCTTGATTTCTATAGAAATTGGATAAAAAATAAAAAAGGAAGATGATTTCATTTTTTCCTTGTTCGTTTAGTTATTTTTTTTTTTTTTTATATTTTTTACTTTATTAAGTTGTGTATGTGTTTTTTGCTCTAGTCCTGTGATGTTACTTAATCTTTTAGCTTTAAGGTATTTTTTGGGTTAGTTACATTTACTAAAACGTAATTGACTGTCAGGAATTTATTATGTTTAGTTGGTATTGAAAATATATTAATACGTTAAGATTATTTTGGGGAGGTGATGGAAGAGTTTTATTTAGTAGATTGTTGCTAAGAGAAATTTTTATCTACACTTGAAATCTGATTTCTATCAAAGTTTTCGGGTTTAATACTAATCGTTGTGGACTGCTAGTGTCTAATAAATTTAATTATATACTTTGAGCTTCTTATAACGACAGTGTTTTCACTTAGTGGATAAATATGGCAATTTTCAGTCTCGTTTAGCCAACGAAAATTTAATTTTGCCACTAAATATTTTTTAGCCATTTTTATTTACACTAAGCCATTTTCGTTAACATTTTCATCCATTATTTATATATTTAAACCACTGATTATATATATTGCATAATTTTGATAGTTGAAAATTCAAATACAAATAACTCGGAAATGCAGAAAATATATGTGTGATTTATATAATATCACACATGAGTATACTTTTGAACGCATTTATAATGTTTAAAATAACTAATTTCTGATTTATATCACTTTGCCCCTCTATAATTCCTCCCATGGAGACCAATAGATTTTAGAACGCCGATATTATAATGTCACACTGCTCACATACCATTCAAAACCATCCAGCCGATCAAAATTTACATATTTATAAAAAAAATATTCTGCTACTTATGGAAATCATTTTAATATCATTGTTAAAATTTTTTATGAAGTTCTTTTATTAGCACCGATGGAATATTGCATCTCGAATTTACTTCAAAACTTATTTTGTATGGGATGTTTTGGACCTATTTGGTATACATTTACTTATTTCCCCAAATTAGAACAGAAAGCAAGTAAAAGTGTTATGATCTTTAAGAAGCAGCAGTCAGACTGAAAAGCGTCACTAAATCGACTCTGAAAGTGATTCTAAATCGGTCAGTATACTGAAAATCACAACCAGTACCACATACGCCAGATGTAAAATATAAAAGACATATAAAATTTTTTATAACAGTGATACTCTACTTTGAGTGCAAATAGTCATAATATTTTTCCTAATACCAAATATTTCAAATTATTGATGCGGTATGAAACTTTGTACTCATTGTGATATAGACAACTCATCATATGTTATGTTCCCTCAATCTCTATTTATTTTATTTTCTAAATCAATCTATTTTTTAATTTTATTTATAAATTTTTTAACTTTTCAATTCTTTTAATTTAATAAAAACACTTTCAATAAACAATTTTTAATTTAAACTTTTAAAAAAAAATTCAAAATTCATTTAAATTTATTGAATAGAAAATTTGCTAACAAATAAATAAAATAATAAAAATCTAAATAAATTTGTCTAAAAAAAATACTTTTAATTTAAAAACACATAACACACCTCCTTTTTAATGAAAACATTTGTTGTTCAGTTTGTTTTAGTTGATCCCAGAGTGATAACATTTTAATTTCAAAATATTTTTTCTCTTTTTCCAAAGAAATTAATGCCAAATATTTATTATTTTCTTTTGTCTTAAGAGAATTGCATAAAATAAAAATAAAATGCTTGTAAATTTTGAAAAATGTTGTTTTCAAACAATTGCTGATGTTGCTTTTTCTAATCAACACTATTTGTTTTTAGCACAAATTTGAAATGAGAAAAGGAACGGGGTGGTAAAAAGGAAAAACAGCAGGGAGTTAACACTGGAAACTAAAGAGTAGAGAAATGTGTCTGAAACATATGATCTGATAACAAGATTTATATATAATTTTACACACGTACAAAGGAGCAGTATGCATTTCTACGTCAGGTGATCCTCTTACTTAGTAATTTCCCAAAAACCGAAAATATGAGTTAACAAATGTGGAAATCGACAATCTTAGAAATACCTCGAACATTTCTAACTATCAGATCCAAAGTTACAGCTTTAAATAGAAAGAATATACATTCTTTCCCATTGTATTTAATTCAAAACAATACAAATATTTCTGCATAAAAATCTCAAACAACAATTAATTATTCATTTATTTGCTACAATCAAGGATTAGGTGTTTCATTTATACCACAATAAAAAATTAAAAATGCAGCATGTAGTTATTGTAAACATGTTTAGGATAAAAATATTTTTATAATAACATCAACAACTACATAGACAACATCAGTTAAGTTGCTGTGACTGTATTTGTATAAAGAGAAAAAGTTCATGGCATAAAAAGTTCACTGTATGTTTAAATCTCTAAGGAGTTTATAAATTTTTAAAAATCTTACTTAAACAATCTCATACACACACACACAAAAACATGTTCAATTTAGATTTTTGTTGTTTTTATTAGAACAAAAAATATTATGAAAAAATCTGCATAAAATAAACAAAAAATATTTGAAACAATTTAATATAATTTGCATAAAATTCTGTATAGATCGTACATGCATAAATTTTAAAAAAATAATACTAACACCAACACAAAGAAAAACATAAACATACTTGTTTATTTTGTGCTGTAGCTTACTTTTAGGGGTTGAAAATTTTTACGGAATAGTATGCATAGTAGGGCAGAATCAAACATTTGAGGGAATTATACTAAGAAACATAAACTTGTATGGACCTTAAATGTTAGATTTGTTTAATGGCATTATGATTGAATATGACATTGCTATTGACTGTCATTTGCGCTTAAATTGATTGGTATGTAGAGCACAGAATACATTTAACATTCGTCTCATGGTTTTGCTAAAATATCTGGATAACAGTGCTTGTGTATAAATAGCAGCGTATAATTGAGTCTATAATTGTTTGTTGACATCTTAAAGAAATTTCATATGCTTAGAGCTTAGATTTTCAAATTGATTCCTACACCACCATAAGTGGTTGGGGTATTATGTTTTTGTGCTGATATTTGTAATTTTCGATTAACTATTTTAAAGCATTTTAAAAGATATAGACCGATATCTGAAGCATTATCTTAGTTTAAGCAAAAACTTTAGGCTATTTATTATCATTCCAAGAATGATCAAAATCGGTTTGGTAGCAAAAAAGTTATAGCCTTAAATATAACTAATTCTATTACTTATTAAGTATTATTGTATATGTCTGTGAGTGTATGTATGAGTGTACGTATTTAATTACACGCATACTTGTTTTATTTTATAGTTATTATTAAAATTTACAAAAAATATAGTTTAAATCATTAGTGATGAAATTTGGAACCTTTATCAGAAGCACTTCCATTAACGTCTTCCATCTTTGTTTAAAATCTTACACATTTTTTGAACACTTTTTTTCTTCAATTCTTTTTTAATATCTTTCCACTGGCCTTAGGTCTGGGCAGGTTGGAGGATTAAACTCTAGGGTTTGTTCACAGTAGTGATGCAAGTGCAAATTGCTTACCATATGAAGAATTTTTTTTTGGAAAATTAGTATTTTAGTCAGGAATTTTTGAGCTTGAAATTTTCGCTCCAAAAAATCCAAGTACTGAGCTGCTTTTTGCAGGACCAACTTGAGTTTTTTATTGTCACTCCTTTTAATCAGTTCAACAATATATTCAAATGTGTGTTTATGATGAAATTTTTCCCCATGAAAGAATTATCGGATATAGCCAAGCTGTTACTACAACAACAACCCATATGAAGGTTCAACTTCTCGGAACAGGGTTTTAAGTTGATTATACAGGGCCACACCTGGCTCCAACAAAGGGTTTTAATCCAGAAGAATCTCTTCAATGTTGTTTTAATTCATGCAAATTTCGCATTTTATGTTATGTAAGATACATATATTGGATAAAGTTGCATGTAGTCTTTCATTTTTTAAAGATCTTAAGATTCGTAAGATTATATTTGATGTACAAATTAAAATATATGGAATCATAATAATTTTTATCATATAATATTTTTATTCTATAACATTTTTTCTAAACCCTTTAAAACCAGAAGTTGATCACTTTAAAGAATAAAGTCAAATTAACAAAAAAAAAAACGTTTTATAGGGATTGAGATTTTGGGTATTACAGTATGCTAAAATCGGAAATTTTTATTTGTTGATTAATAGACAAGTTTCTATACAATATTCTGGTTTCATTTCAGTTACAATAAATAATTTCGCATTTAGAATTCCAAAATAAAAATTTATTTCCAATTATTCTTAATCCTGTCCCATTGTGTCACATTTTTCCAAGTATTTCTCTAACTTTATTTAAAAAATTTATAACATAAAAAATCCCATAATACTTATTATTGTTGTAAAATATTTTTACTCAAAATTATTTTAATTAAATGAATTTATAATTTAAATATTTTTCTTTTTCTCTTTCTTTTTCAAAATATAAAAATTAAAATTTGTGTTTATTTGTTAATTTACCACAATAAAATAAAAAATAAAAATAAATTTATTAAAAAAAGAATATAGAAAAGTACCTTAATAATTTCGTAAAACTTAACTTAAAAATTATACTCAGCACGCATAGTTTTTTTATTATAAATAAAACACAAAACTTTTACAACTTATTTAAATAAAATTTTATTGTTGTTTGTGTTATTAACATGTGTTAGAATTTTTTATATCTATATGTAAAATAATGCAACATGTATGTGTATTATACCTGGCAGTTGTCCAAAACATTGCCATAAAACTTAATTAGAAAATTTACACTGAATCAAAAAAGGAAGTAAATACAACGAAAAAGTGTGTAGAATTGAAGAAAACTTTTATTTATGAAATGAAAATTTTCATTAATTTTTCGTAAATTCTTCAAATTGGTGAAAAATTGTCAATATGACTATTTGAATTCGTTAATAAAGTTGCAGTAAATATTATCACTCTGTCATTGTTAGGGAAATTCGGCAAAAAAAACTTCTTGTATATTAAATTTTTAAATATGTTAAGTTTAAATTCAGCTTTGCGATTTTTTTAAACTGATCAATTTTCAAAAGGGTTTATGGGCAAATATTTACCTCTAACTATAAGAGTTTACAAATACATGCAAGCAGATTTTTTTAATTGAGATTTTAAATATTTCTTTTGTCTCTATATGTGACCTTTGGTTACTACGTTCTTGATATACTCGAAAGCACCTTTACTCTAACCGTGGGAAATTTTATTATATTAACGGCATAAAACTTGAAGTATAATTTTTATATAAGAGCAATTTAAAAACACTGTATATAGATCGATTAGAATCATTTCCAAAAACACTTAATGGTATCCTTCTTTCGATGTAACTTCATGAGCACTCTGCACGTTTCAATTTTAAAGATATTTGTTTCATATGCTTTTTAAAGCTAAAAATGTTGCTTTTTGAAATCGAACCCATACAAATGGTCTTCCGGAAAGTGGTTTTAGTAACTACTTTAATTATATTTTAACCAAATTTTGGGAAAAAATTATTGGTCCAAATCTTTATAATTAATTTCAAGAAGATCGGACTTTCGCACATAAATATGAGAATTGTGATGAAGTTTATCTAACATGTACGAAATTTTTATGGATACTAAGTTGAATTCTAATAATTGTATAAAGCTCGGTTGGAAAGTTTTTAATACCTGCGCCTTGGCGTAGGGTATTATATAGTTGGTCCTAAACTACAATTGCAACCTTAATTGCTAAAGATTTATGTTTTAGGAATAGATGGTTAAGATTTTTTTTGTTAAAGTCTAGGTTATTCGTATTTTTAAATGCGCATCATTTAGATCCTCATAGTGTTTCTAAAGGGCCTATAATTATGTGCAATTTTAATTTTTTTCTGTCCTTAAAATTTTAAGTTTTTAGTCGGACTTACAGATAAATACATACATTTCAAGCTTACTATGGATATAGAAAAAAAATAACGATATTTTTTATTTTTATTTTTCTATTTTTATATCCTCCACTACTACAAGTGGTGAAGAAGGTATATTAACTTTGTCATTCCATGTGTAAAGCTAAGAAGGATTCATCAGAGACCATATAATGAATATATAGTCTTGTTTCAAATCAAAATCTGAGTCGATTTAGATATATGAGTCTGTCTGTTGCTGACAATAATTGGCAGATCTCAGCAAAATTTGGCTTGATTATTTCTATAGTCCTGAGAATTTAACTATTTAAAACCGGCAAAAAGATATCTGAGGGAACCTCTAAATGTAAGCGAAGAACTTTCATAAAATTGTCAATTATAAATCGACAATTATAGTAAAATTTTGCTATAATATTAAGTTGTATGTACTTCAGTACGATTCTTAAATCGGTTCAGTAGAAAAAAGTTATAAGCAAAAATATAATCAATTTTATGACTCATTAAATGTTCTTGCAGTATATTTAAGAAAAATTTTTATATATTGTATACGTTTGAAAGTTTATCTATAGTGGAGGGTATTGAAGATTCGGGATAACCGATTATAGCATTCTTGACTGTTTCTTTTAATGCTGCTCAACTGACATTGATTTATTTACAAAAATTAAAAAAAAAATAAACTTTTTGGTAAAAACTAAGAAAAGATTTACTTTAAAGTAAATGAGATTCTACACTTAAGTTAATTTGTTTAAATAATAAAAAGGCAAAATATTTTCAAAGTTTAAGGGAGAAATATTTATGGACAAACTTGTAAGTAATTTCAAAATAATGATGTTCATTTTTGAAGTTAATTGTTAAGTTGTAAAAAACTTTAAGGAAAATTGTTATTAAATTAGGTTAAACTACTTCATTGTTAGAAAAAATAAGCTTATTAAAGATAAAAATAAGAAAAGGAAAATTTTAAAGAAAAATAAACAGAATAAAAAAATATCTTTTCTTGAATTTTACTTTCTAAAAATTGAGTTCATTTCAAATATTAACATACTTATGTTCTGGTTTTCCTTTTTGGACTTCAGCCACTTTTACTCTTACATTTACTTCATTTAAATTTTGCTTATGTTTTTGGAAAAAAATCTTTATTTGAGAATCTCAGCACATTCATCTTTTTCATATTTTTCTACTCCAACTTTCAAATTGCCGACAATCATCAAGGACTTCAATTTAGGTTATGAACTTTTATTTTAACAACTAATAAAGACTTTTGCCAATACTTTTGTTTTGTCTGTGTCATTCAAACTTAAGAAAAAAAATTTTATAAAGGTCATTTTATTGTATTCACTTTTAACAGACATGTATGTGAAATTTCAGCATTTTTCCTCAACATTAAAATAAAAATAAAAACTACAAAACAAACTACAATCGTAAATATTTTTTCAATATATTTATAGAGTAGAAAAAATTTTATAAAAGTTTTTCTGTTGTTTATTTGGCAACGAAAATTTCATCTCACTCTCGGATATACGATTTTGTACGTGTGACAAACAAAATTCAACAAATAAGTTGCAATTTTTTTGATAAAAACACGAAATAAAATATAAAAACTGAAACAAAAATACATAAAAGTTAAAAAATATTGGAGGGTAAAAAATATGTAATGCACAGTGGGGATGAAGTTATATTCGGCACGAGTTGACAATGATGCATTAGAAAAATAATCTTGAGTTTAAAAAACTAAAACCCCGATTTTTCCGGAATGCTTGAGCGTCTATCCACCCAAATGTGGCACAGTGAATTTCATTAAAATATTGTAAAGTTTAAGACTTTTGTGAGCTTAAAAGTTTTATGAACAGCGTTACCGTTAAGAATTTCTCAAGTCGCACAAAAAAGGGGATATTGATAAATAAATTCGCAGCTATAAGGTGTTTTGTGGAACAAAAGTCGCAACATGTTTCATTTATCAAAAATTAACACTTCTTAAGAAGTTTTATATTATAAAGTTTCAATGACTCCAATTAAATATGGAAAAGGCCTTGAATATTAACCAACAATTATTTTATCCTAGAATTCAACACTATTTTGATTCCCATTATGTATTTCGTAGTATTTTTTCAATTATCCTTTGATAACCAAAAATAATGAAATATCGTGAAGTAAAATTCCGTAAAGACAAATTATACAAAATGGGACAAGAAGGGAAATTTGAAAAAGTACACAAAAATCACATGCACTTGAAAAAGCCGCAAGTATTTATGAGTTTTACAAACTCCGAGAAGAATCCTTTTCTTACAGATACGTTAAATAATATTTCCAGCTTAATCTAACATGTTTATTATCAAAATAATGTATATTACAAATTCGCACAATGTTTTGAATGATCTTCAGTCAAATTTCTTTGGAATCGGATTATTACTATGGATTCTGAATCTTTCTAAGAGACAAACAGGTAGACTTACAAATAGACGACCTAATTTTTAGATGCAAGAATATATCTTATGTTTGCGGAAACCATAAACGAAAAGCAACAAACTGTAGTTATTAGATATTGTTAACGTAACTGCAAAATATGTTTATTCGCATTGAATTTGCATTAATAGCAACAGTTATTGTTACAACCACTAAAATTATTGTTATAAAAAAATGTTTATTTCATTGTTACTTTACATTGGTCATTGCTACTCGCCACTGAAATTATTCTTATGGCACTAAAAATATTGTTACATCACTAGGATTTTATTCAAAAAATAACAACTCGCATTAATTTAGAATCTTTCTATTATTCAACATACGTAATAAAAAATGTTATTTTAATTATAAATAACATAATAAATATAACTTTACACAAATTTAAAAAAATACGAATAACAAATTTTTTTAATTGGTACAAGATATATAACAAGTATGCGACCGACAATTCTACTATTAAAATATTTTATACAACGAAATATTATTCAAATAAAATAAATTCAACAATAATAATATTGGAGATAACAATACCTGTGTTGCTGTGATATATTAATGTTTGGCGACGAACATATTGCAAAATGAACATTGTCTCTGGCTTGGTATTAAAAACATAATGGCAAAGTTAATTCACTCTTCTTCAGTACTTCTGGGTGTGAAGGGTTGAAAATCATATATCAAAAATTACGCAAGCAAAGTTACAAATTCTTTTTTAAGTGTAAAATGTCATATTAAATATATTCTATGCAATAAAATTTATTTTTTTGACTTCTATTTATATTTCCCTTTTCTCAATTTTTCACAAATTCGCTACTTATTTATATATTAATTTATTTGCCTTTGACTATCTATTTTTGAAAATTTCATATCTCTATTAAATTAAAAGTAGCGAGTAAGAATGTTATATTCAGTCATGCCTAATCTTCAGTATCCTTCACCACAAATGCGTGAAAGTTGTTTGCTTGAACTTAGTGCTTGCCTCAGATATACGTTTATATACTTTAATTTTCTATACTGAGTTTGCTGGTTTTAAATAGGAAACTTTTCAGGATTATAACAAATACTTAGGACAAATTTTATTGAGCTCTGCCAATTGCTGCAGATGTGAGTGTAACAACAACAGGCAGACGGACAGACTAATAAGCATAGCTAATATGATACAGACTTTGACTTGATGCAAGAATATATACACATTATAGGGTCTGAAATGATTCCTTTTTAGGGTTACATGCGGAATGACAAAGTTTAAGCCCTTTTCATTACTTGTGGTGGTGGAGTCTATAAATATCTAATATCTTCTTGTCAAAATGGCCCGTTTTATATAATCTTGTCCTTAGTTTGCCTGTTTCGAAAAAGTACTAAAAGTACAAAAGTACTAAAAACATTGTGATATTGTTTTTGATGATCGTATATTGAGTTTTAACCTCGTGTCAAATTCAATATCCAACAGATCGTCAATAACATATTATATCTCTTGGATATGATTCTTATCATAGTATTAATTTTGATATATAACGTACGTTATAAAAAACTGAAAAATATGGCAACAAAATCACCCAGATATCTTTTTCGAAAGGAACGTGCCGTTTATAGTTTAAAATTATAAAAGCGTTGCATTGGGAAATAAGCTCTAAATATAATATGCATTTTGATAGCGGCATTCACATACAATTTTTTTGAGCCGTAGTTTTTGATGGGTAAAAAATAATCAGCAAAACTTGAACTTATAATATCTTCCGACTTATTTGTCTACAATTTGAACTGAGAACTATTTTTATTTAGGGAACAACAGTGCCAAAAATATTTATTTATACGAAGCATTTAACTATTCAATTTCTTGACCCACTGTATAAATTTCCTTATGTGTTTGTTTACGCATATTGCCCTTGTAGAAAACAACTTAAAACGTGAATTTTATGTTCAAGTTGTTGACTATATAGATATAAATTTATATGTTTACATATATACATATATGTACATATATGTAAGATTTTTTTTGGAATTTAGTTTTAACATCAATGCACATACGCAGGCTTTAACAACGCAAACAACAACAAAAAATAAATTTATGACAAAAACTACACTTGAAGCTTTTTTCCAACTCATAAATATCCATAAACTTTAAGTTTAAAAAAATAAAATATTGGCATTTTTAGAAAGAAAAACTAAACTAAAAAATAAGTTTTAAAAACTAAAAAGGAATAAGGATAGAAAAAACTAAGAAAATATTTGAAAACACCTGTGTCCTATAAAAATGAATAATAATTTATAGTTAAGACTAAAATATTTAGTTTCTTAAATGTAATTCTAAAAAGAAGACTTTTTTATAAATATATTTAAAAGCAATCTACTGTTTTTCCAGAAATAAATTTCATACTTATATACTTTTTTACTTCTCAAAGAATTAGGTAGTCATTAGAGGTTTATTAAGTTTAAGAGTTAGTATGTAACGTCTAAGATAAAAGGAATATTTCATCTCAATTTCGAATTCAAATAATCTAAATTCAATTAAAATTTGATCCGGCTTTATTTGATTAAAAATTTTCAATGTCAGTTTAGTGTAAAGATTTATTTGACATAACCGCTATAGATTATAAGGACAGTTATTATGCATTGATCCAAACACTATAGCCGAAAAGTAAAACTTTTAAATCATTATAGATCTCCTAATAAAATTTTACATGACTAGAACTACTTTCGTTAATTTGGAAGAGAACAGTTTCCTAACTAGTCCAAAGATGGCCACCTGGTTGGTATAGAGATAACCCTTATAAATCCCTTTTTAAAAATATGTGCAGGTTATTTTTATAGTTTCAGAAACATTCAAGTCGAATGAATTTTTTATCCAAATTTAAGCTTCTTTTTGTTTTGTAGCGGACCTACAAAAGGGCCCAAAATTTGTGTCAAATTCTCTAAAAATTTCTAAAATATATAAATGCAACAACCACGTAAACAAACCCTGTTAAAAAAATAATATTAAACTGAATTTTAAACTTTGACCAAAAAAATATTTTTTGTAATTTTTTCCAAAAAGCTGTCAATAATTATCCATTGATTAAACTATTTTGGTAATAATCATATTTATAAGAAATATTAACGGGAATGAGAGTAGACAAAATCCGGATGAGATTGGGTTAAAAATTTTCTTTGTTTAATTTGCAAATGGAAAAACTGGATTCAGTTTTATATTAACCTTAATATAAAGGAAGACATATAAAAACACAAAAAGTATTTTCTGCCGTATGCACAATGATTTGTATGGACAAAAATACGGAAGTTTTTATAATAAACTGAAATTTGGTATTGATAACTTCAAACTATCAAAAGAGAACTGCTGCCAGTTTTTTATTATTATTTTAAGTTTGAGAAAAAACATTTTTTTATTTATTGTAAAATTTTCCTTAAATATGTCTATATTACAAATTTGGTTTACAAAAAATTTCCAAATAATGAATTTTAAAATATTTTTAATTGCATTAATTTAATTTTAAATTTTTATTTAATTAAATGAAATGAGCATCGAATTTCATAAACTAATAAGAAAGATAATATTAAACTAATCGATTTATTGAATTAAATCAATACAAATCTAGATTTATAAGGATATTTAATTTTATATTCAGATCCATTATTGAAATCTGAAATACTAATGTATACCCCAATAAGGATGACTAACAAAATATTATATATCTTTGGATAATATATTTGCTGATGATGAAATAATTTCATCTAATTCGGATGAATATCAATTAATAATATAAATGTATTAGTTCATAATATAAGTAGATTTTTATTTAAAACATATACAAAGAACTTGGCGTATGAGTTATATATGTACATATACATGTATTTTATTAAGTATACTCTCTGTGCTACAATTATAAACGCAATAAGTAAATTTGATACAGATATCCTCACAAAAAGAAATTGTAAAAATCATATTATTTTACAAGAAGTTTATTTTGGATGATTTAATGTAGTTTTTTTAAGATGTATATATTATTTGTATCAGTGTCCTTCTTCCGATATAGTAACTACATAATTACAAAATTTGAGATTTTGTCGAACACAATTGTGAACAGTATTTAAAATTTTATCTTCAAGATATACGGTAAGTGTCCATATTCTTGAACCATTTTCCTTAAAATGTTGTTTTTTTTTCTTAATTATTTCAATATATTGCGTTGTGCACGTTTTCAGAAGTCTGAAATAAATTGTCCATTTTTGACAAATTTTGTATAAAAACGAATCAGTGTGCGATTGCCTTTGTAAAAACAGGAGGATCATTACAAAATCAAAATATTAAATGGTTTGAGATTTAAAGTAATTTCATAGGAAAAAGTAGGAACTCTTTTTAACTTTCTGATTCATGCAAAAGTTAAAACATTTAATTTGTTTACATTAAAATACTAATTTTATTCTTTAAAAATTTTTCACATTATAAAATATTTCGGTTTAATTTTATTAAAAAAAAAAATAAAATCTTTAGGCTCTAACGATTTCAGAGTTATCCACAATCTGATAGTAGTCAAATTTTTATATCCATTTATAAGTTTGTCAAAAAAAAAGAATCTAAGAAGACTTACAAGAATTAAAATACCAGAAATAACTGCATGCAACTTTTGGTGGTCACAGACTGTGACCATTTCCAAATAGAGTATTGATTGCAATTTTCAAAGTTAACTGGAAAATACATCAGCTGTAATCATGTGAAATTCCAATAATGTGTATCTAACGGTTGAAAAGTTTCAAAATAATTAGCAAAAATTTATTTTGAAGTGTGACAATTGGATTTTTTTTTCTACAAGTGTGTACTAGATGTATTCTAAACATTGTTTGAATATCTGAATTCATATCATATTCAATTTATTACCCGTGTAGGGTACTTATGTTTCATCACTGTTATATCTACTTTCTCTCATATTTTATACTCCTGTTATACATTCTCTTAACTACCAAAAATCTTAACCACATTTTTCATTATATAGATTTATATATATAAATAGAATTCTAAAAATTTAATATTAAATCTTTCAATAAATTCTCATTGAGAAAAACCAAGAAATGAATTCTTTTCGATTTTTTTATTTTTTATTACAATAAAATTCTATATATTCACTTCTTCCTCTGTTTTCTTCTAAACAAATTGACTTAACTTTATTAAAATCTTTTATAATAAACCTTAATATTTTAGAACAAATTTCTCAAGTTTAAAGATTAACCTTTTTTCAGTTGCCTCCACAACTCTTTAGAATTGTTGCCAACAATATACCGGCAACATATTTAAAATTCAGGTTAGACTGTGCAGTAAATTACAATTGACCCTATTTTTCTCAATTTTTCTTCTAGCTAAAAATTGGCAGGGATGATAGCTGTATGTATGTTCAAATGTATGAACACTTGTTTGGATTGATAAAATGCAGTTGAACTCGTATTTGAAACCTAAAAAATAGGGGAGAAAAAGGATTTGTTTCCTAGTTAATAAAAATGAATAAAATAGAAGAGAACCGGAAGCAGAAGCCAATTAGAAGAATAATATGATGGTTTGAATGCAAGGAGAAAGAATAATATTTTTTTGGACTAAATGTTAGGTTTATAGTAAAAAATAAACTGGAACAAAAGTGAAATGGCAAAATAAGTAAAATATCTTTAGTATATAATTTAATTTGTGGAATAAAAGAAAAGCATATTTGTATTCACAATTATTAAGGTAAAATATGACTTTAATTTTAAATAGGATTTATGATGCTAGAATATATTTTAATAAAATCGACAAGTTAAAAAATATATATATTTTATACCCTCTACCATCTGTAATGAAAGTAAGTATAATAACTTTTTTATTCGACGTGTAACGCACAGTTTGGAACTATCGAAATTAACTATCAATGAAATTTCACTTGTACATTTTTGTGGTCTTTTCCAATTGATATTCTTGGTGGGTTCTGGAGATGTGTAGTAGATGCTCAAATACGATTTTTTTATTGCTAAATATTTTGATTTATGATTTGAATGAAAAACACTTTTACGTACATATAGTTCTTATAATTCACTATAAAAAGATGTTTATATGTGAGGCATATATCTTACAGTTTAATAGATATTAAGCAAAATATTAAACAACAAATTTTGAATTTGCCTCTTTAGTTTTTGAACTGTTCAGTTGATTTGGGTCCACAAGAAGATTCCAAAACTTTGTTTGGATTTTGTAAAAAATTGTATGCCTTTTTTTGTATTAAAGTCGTATACCTATGAAGATCCAATAAAAAGTAATATTATTTAAAAATGTATAAACCATCTATTACATATTTTTTATCTGTCCGTCTCTTAGTGACATACTCACATCTCAAAAACGAGCCACGTGAAATCTAGTCGGATTACTTGCTAGCTCTCTGTTTTAAGCTTCAAAATCTGCGTAGTAAATTGAACAAGTAAGAAAACTATATTCATCTAAGCCGAATCTTAAGTATCCTGCAGAGCGATAAATTTCAAAAATTGTTATTAAGGAATATTAAAAATTCCGTTTGAAAGGGGAAACTACTCCTCCACATCCTATTCTAAAATTACTTAGTCTTTACATTTTTTATTGCTCCATGCGTGCTTCAAATTTAATTAAATCTGCCGTTACTGTTTCAGATATGCAATATTAAAATGTCGTTTATAATGGGGATACCACTCTCCCTTGCCATATACACAAATTTAAGTCTTTAATATATTGTTATTAAGACTTTATTTGTGTGCCCAATTCAAATTTTCGAGTCAGATTTAGATTTAATGCAAGAAAATACATAATTTGTAGAGTGATCATATAACTTCTTGGCGTTGCAAATGGAATAAAGAAGTTAATTTTACCTCAACATCACTTGTACTTAATTAAGGTATAAAAATATATTTGAGATTATATCAGGATTTTAGAGGAAAGAAAACTGCTTCGATTTGATAAAGAGTGAATGAATACAATATGTGATATCCTGTTCAGAAGTGAAATTTATTTCAATAAGAATATTCAGTATCAATTAAAATAAATGCGAGTCAAGAGCGGCGGATACTAAACATTGTGAGCATAAACTTTCACTATTTTCTTGATCGAGTATTACAATCGTAATATTCGCATACATGTTTATTTATGTCTTTTGAATTTCGGAAGTGAAGGTCATATAATTGCTATAGACAAGTATGTGCCGATCCGCTTAAATTGTGAATGTTTTCTAGATGTATGAATTTTAAATAGACGAAATATAATCATAATACTAAAATATTTTGAGATATATGCCCTTTAAAGTAATTCTTGAAGTAGGTTTGTATAAGAGCTACGGTCATTTATGAATCGACCGTTTTCAAATATTGAATTTGGTCCATATTCAATATTTGAAACATTTATTTGTCCAAAACTTAATGAATATATCTTCGTATGTGTAAGTTTTATGAGCTTGAAATCGCATACGTGGAGAAATTTTTGTGAGCAATTTCAAAATGATGAAATCATTATCCCCAAAAATCATATTGGATATGGAAATATCTATTATATGTACACAGAGTGGCCCATAAGGGCTCTTTGAAATATTAGGTACCGCTTTCTACGACTGTTGGAAAAGGTTGCTATTCATAATGATCTCAGAGAAAATGTTGAAAAATAAACATCCAAACTCTATTCAGCTCTTTATAGCAAAATTTAAAGCCGTGTTACTATATCTATGATTTTTTAAATAACAGTTGCTTATAATATCGGGTCTTAAAATATAATATTCGTTTAATTTAGTATTAGTATTTCCCAACATTTCAAAATTTTAAATTTTGACTTTATAACTTAAACTTTTTTCTTTTTAAATACAAATATTTTTTTAATAAATAACTATAATTTTATAATTCATCCTTAAACAGTAATCTTAAATTTTACTTATTCTCATAAATGTCATAAAAAATTGTAGTTTTGCTTTCCTAAATCCCTTAAAGTATTTGTTTTAAAGCTTTAGATTAAATCTCTGGCATCAGTTTTTGCCGCATAAACGTACAAAAATAATATACAATATGAACTTTTTAACCCGATCCATTACCATAATGTTATATATATTTTTTTAATAATATATATAATTTTTTACATACACATATTGCATTATATACTTATTTAGTTTAAGTCAATGAAGATGATGATGATGACGTTGTCAAGAGGGATTTAATCTGAAAAAAGTTCGTCATAGTACATACTTTTAACTAAAAATGCACATAAATACTTAACCGTTATAGGAAAGACTTAAAAGTCATTAAAATATTAAAAACAGTTCAAAAATTTATACATGTAAAATAATATGAAAGGATTTATAACAGACGGAAATTTATTCAAAATTTTACATGATTTGACATCATGTGGTAATGGTTAGTAAGTCAAGGAACAGTAAAAACATCACAATTTTTCTCTAGAAGAACTTAACTCGGTATATAGGTGATCTTATTATGGTATATTTTTGCGTTTCCAGAACGCTTAAATTTCGACCATTCACTAAATATAATGATGAAGCGAGCGATTTTTCGTTATTGAAGTTTAGTCAGATCTTGAAGATTGAGGCTGCATTAAAAAATATATCTAATACATAAGTTGTTTAAAGTGAGATTTTATATACCGGTATTTATTTCTATTATATGCTGCCCATAGTGACTAAAATTAGAAGAAGTTAGGGATTAACTCAGAAGCTGACTAGCAGTTCGTCGGTTAAATAATCCATTTTATATGACTTAAAGTATAACTATTTGTATTTAGTTCATTCACAACAACATTTTCGGTATTATTGACTGCGCGAACGATGATTCGAAAGGCAAAATACCACACTTATGCCAGAAAAAAAGTTTTCTATGCTGCTAGATTGTCGAGTCAGAGAGAATGATATTAGCGACTACAGAGTGATCAATCCCAAAGGTGTGTGACATAGCGACATTTTATACTTGGTCTAAACATTCCATTTTCAGTTGCAAGTGTAATGTTTTGGTCAACCTGTATCAAATTAATAAGTAGTTTGATGGTCGATTAATACTGACTATGTGCAACTACAGGCAGGATTTTACATGCCTTTTATGGACCTTCGAAGTATTGAAATTATTAAGTAATTGTAAAAACATACTAATTTAAAATATTTCTTTGCATTTGAAGTTCATATCATTTAAATGATTTCTCGAAATTAGAGTTTTTAAGAGCTATAAGAATTATGGACCCATCTTCGCAATTTTTAGTAGTTTTTTCTAGTTTTATAAATCTTAAATACAAAAAATACTATTACAAGACTACACTTGTTTTAATAAATATATTTTAAAGTGATATTCGAAATTGGGACTGTATTGGAGCTGGGATCATTTTTGAACCGATCTTAAAATTAGTGTGTAAATTGAAACTGATACCAAATCTAATTGCGCAAAGATTAATCAATACATTTTAAGATTTATAAAATTAAAATCCAATTCCCACAGAACATTTCCATGAGATCTTCCCGAATAATTGGACCGAACATGTCTTAGAAAGTGATTCTGATACTTAACCACCTAAGGTGGTGTAGGGTATAAAATCGAATGAATAAGATTTTTTAATTGTCTTCCAACACATGTGGTGATAGAGGATATATTAATTTTGTAATTCCGCGTGTAACGCCAAGAAGGTATCCCGTTAAGTATACATATTCCTTTATGATATCAAAATCTTTCTATCTTTATCATATCAAAATCTTTCTGCTCACGGTTACAAAAATACAAATCCACATGAAATTTGCCCAAATTACTTGATATGTTTCTAATCGATCCAGTAACAAAAAAGTTATAGACCGATATCTGAACAAATTCAGCCAAAAAACTTTTGTCAATTTTTGAATAAAACTAGTTAACAGATTAAAATAAAATTTAATTATAACAATGTATTTAGTTTAATGTTGAAACTTCATACATATGTGTGTTAGATTCGATACAAAGATAGGAAAAATTTTTAGATGTCGATCGCGTGAAGGATTTGTTTTAATAATGGATATTGCATGAAAAGTTAACTTCACTGGTTTAAGTATTTTGACGAATTCAAGGAAATCGGATCCCATATGGACGAACAACTTTAAAATTCGCTAAAAGGAAGCATTAAAATAACATAAAATACCATAAAAAGATTGAGTATCCTTAAAATCTTAATAACTTGTATTTTATGCGATTAGAAATATAATTTATTTAAATGAAGACAAAAGAATGAAAAATTATCACAAAATTTGACCAGTCACCATAGTGTTTCAAACATGACAATGCAAGAAGACATATTACAATACCTATGAAAATAAATTTGGAAATTTTATCCAGATAATGTACCTTTTAATTCTTATTAGTGTAATAGAATTCGATATTTTCGCATATGCATAATTTATTCACATAATGTTAATTAAAATAGCACTTAAACACATTTAAATAACTTCTGCGTTTGCTTTCTGATTTATGCATAAATGAAAATACATATAAGTATGTATGTAGATATATAAAAGTAAAACCAAATACACACAACCATGAACAATCCACAGAGTTTTGGTTTTACTTACGTTAAAACCAACAAAAAAATTAAAAATTTTTCGAGGCATAAAGAAGTTGAGAGGGTGTTGGAAAATAAGAGGGATAATAAAAATACGAACAAAAAATTACTTAAAATAACACACAGATTTTTGTAACGATGGCAACATCAGGCAAAGCAACAAGGATAACAACAACAAAGATTGCAACCAGTAACAAAAAACAACATCTATGACACAAAAAGTGACAGGAAATGAGTTGATAAGTTAAAAAGCGTTCAAGTGAATAGATAGATGGATGGATGCATGTGAATAGATTTTCATATATTGATAGACATAATGGTTGTAGTTTTTCCCAAGTTAAAACGTGTTGTTGTTATTTTCACTTTAATAGTAGGTTTTTGTGTCTAAAGAGTGAGAGAGAGAATAAGAGACAAAGCTGTTAAAGTAAGTGTGTGGTAAGTAGGTTTGCTCTATTTTAAGTGAGAACATATAAAAGTGTTTAAATTAAATATATTTTAAAAGGTGGGTATGTATATGTGTGTGTTTTGTATTATGTTAACGGAAAACGGATGCGGTTATACAGCATACTCTAAACTGCTGAATGCATTAAACTTTTATATACATTTATATATTGGGAAATGTAGTAAAATTGTATTTAAGAGGTCATTATATTATACATATGTTTGAAGAATGCTAAAGTGTAGTTATATACAAAATGAAAAACGGTGGTAAAGGGATGAAGTATTTTTAAAGAAAATTTATACATAACAAAATATATTTAAAAAAATTCTGTAAGATCTTTGTATAATGAAAAATATTTTCAAGTCTGGAAGGAGGACATAGTCCCTTCACACTTGCAGCTATCTGAGCTCGATTACTATGGTCTATTCTAATTTTAAATCCATTACAAGATAGAATGTTTCGAAATTGTTTTCCTCTACAATATTATTAAATCTACTTCTCAATTATTGACATCTAGACGATAACGAGACATCTTCCAAATTAACACTCTCTTTATTACACACCACCTCATACCATTAGTAGTTACATAATTATTTCCTAATATAGTTTTCTTATTCATAATGCACTTAAAAATCACTTTCTCCTCTATTAACATTTAAGTCCTTCTTAAAACAGACTTATTTGTAGTTTAAGTAATAAACTCATTTCTTAAGCTTCTTATAAATGCATAAGGAAAACGAAATTACTACATAATTTCCTAACATTAGGCGCCTTCTTATTTGATATTACATTTGTATTAGGAATTAAATAAATATTACAAAAACTGAAATGCAAATAAAATAATTCTTTTCATATTTCCAAATAAATTTTATGGCTTTCAAATTTCACAAGGGTTAATTTTTTTGCGTTTTAAGGAAATTTATTTACCCGAATTACTTTCTACATGATCTTCATATAAATTTTAATATTTAACAAGATTTTCGTAAAAAATAAAGCATTTAAATATTATACATTTTTTATTATCAAAAAACGCAAACTTTATTTTTGTATATTCTATATAATTCATAAGGTTATTTTTATAACTTTTTTATATTTGGGATCGAAAAGGTTATGAAAACATAAATTACCTTAAATAAAGGAATATTTGCATTAAAGTCAGTCTGGAAATATTTAATATATAAAATAAATAAGGTTAAAGAATCGAAAAAAATAATGAAAAATTAGATGGCTTATGAAAATAATGATGAACCAAAATACCGAAAAATATTGTAATCAAGTTGTCAGGACAAAAACTTAGAAAGCATTTCCAAAAGAATTCTCTACATATCTAGGAAGAAAGCAGCCCGGTTAGCTCAAAGTTCGGACTCTTTGCTACGAAAAATTTAATACATTATATTTCGTATATAAACATTCACATATACACTCACAAAATACACATTAAATTTAAGTTTTTCTTAAATATAACAAATGTACACAAAATGAGTCATTGAATTAGTTATATTTTTGTCTATATATTTTTTTCTACCAAACTGATTTTGATAATTCTGAACAATAATGAAGCATATATAACTCAATATTATAAAAAAAGTATTCCTATTTGTGAATTTATTATTGACATTTCACGAAAGTTGTCACCTGAACCAAGAAGTTATCTCAGATATCAGCCTATATTTTTTAAATGTACTGAACCCATTTTCTGGTTTTAAATAGAAAACTTCCCAGAACTATACCATATACACTGACAAAATTTCATTGAAGTTTGCCTATTATTGTGGATGTGAGCGTATCAACAACATATAGACAGAGAGATAGACGGAGCTAGAGGAATCTATAGGTTGTCTCAGATATTGATCTATATTTTTTGAAATATACTGAATCGGTTTTCTGGTTTTGAAAAAGAAACTTCTTAGAATAACACCATATACTTTGGTAAAATTTTATTGAAATCTGTCAATTATTGTGGATGTGAACGTGCCAAAAACAGACAGAGGGATAGACGGACAGACATACAGACAAACAGACAGGCAGACGGACAGACAAATGAACAAAGCTAAATCAACTCGGATTTCAATTTGATGCAAGAATATATATACAATATGGGGTCCGAGAAGATACCTTCTTAGCGTTATCAACGGAATGACCAATTTAATATTCCCTCTTCACCACTTGTGTTGGTGGAGGGTAAAAACATTTATATTTTATGAATATAGAGAACAAAGATTATAAAAATAAGGTGAATATTTTACTTCTTCTCACACTTTTTAAATTCTAGAAAAGATTTGGATTGAGTTTTAAATGCACAAAAATTTAGATATTTTCCGTGGAAAAATAAGTCATTATTGCAGAAATATTATATTTTGACAATCAAATTACAGTGAATATTTTAAAGCAAAATAAAGAATTCACATAAATGTCAGAGTAAAATAAGGATGATATCTATCATTACAAGTATTCATAATCGTACTGGATGATATAAGTAGTGGCTATTTTCAATGGCGTGAAATCTTTCACACGAGAATTTGAATTACGCAGATGACATTAGCTTTCTTTTGCATAAGATATCCAACATGCAAGACAAGTTAAAGAGTTTAGAACGTCTAGAATTGAAATCAGACAGATACAGAAACAGATAACAGAATACTTAGAGTACAAGTGCTAAGAAAACAACCAATCGAACACTTAGATGGATCCTGTTGAATTCTTCTGGAGAGCATATGTGATGCAATTATAAATGTAAAAGCTAAGCTCAATAAAGCGAAGCAACCTTTATCATAGATCGGCAATACCATAAAAAGCAGTCTAATAGCATAAAAATGGAATTAAATTCCGAAGTCTTCAGAACTTGGAGATGTTCCACATTTCACGGTCTAGTACAATGCTGGCTTACATGAAAAAATGCAAAAACAATAATAGCAACCCATTTAAGATAGAGTAGATTTTTAAAACTACTACATTTAGTAAAGTATTAATATCTGCCCATAAGAAATGCTCGATTTTTGCTGCTTTTGACCTTGGAATCCGATGCCTTTAATCGCATTGAAATTCCGGTTATTGGTATGGACGACAAAATCACAAGAACTATGTGTGACACTGATATGATAAGCAAAACTAACCGAGAAGAATAAGATCATGTATATAAATAGCATTAATATCTAAAATGTGCTCCCCTTTGAAGTTAATAATAAGAAAATTTTTATGTTATTGAATAAGATTAATTCAATTCCCTGAGGGAGTCTAACAAACAAATACAAATTTAAAATGCAAACAATACATAAGAAATAAATAAATTGCATTACACAAAAAAATATTTTATTTATAAAAAGCTTTCGAATTCCCCCAAGAATCAATATATTTTTCTAAAATTTCGCATAAAAGTCAATTATTTTTGATTAAAAGACAAATTAAAGAAAAGTGAAGAAATTATAAAATCAATATGTATGTCAATATGTATATGACAATTTTTGTAATTTATAATAATTAAATGTATTTTTGAGACTAAATAAATACATGCACATAAGTTTTATATATATTATGATTCTGTTTCTATAAAATCAAATAATAATTATGATTCTGTTTCTATAAAACAAATAAAAAACAATTAGGATTTCTCTAACTGAAAATGTTTCCATGATTTTGTCGGAAAATTTATATTTGTAAATCCCGAGAAATTTCTATAGGGAATTTATGGAAAGTAATTTAGGTAATGATTGCCTTCATATTTAACTCCAAAAGGAATCATTAAAAAAATTAATGCAATTTGGCCAGATTGTGTATTATTGTTCTAAGCAGTTTGCTATTTAAAACCTGCTAATAGAACTGTTATCATCCATCCAAATATCATCTTAATCGGATTAATAGAATATCAGTGTGTTATAAAGATCGCAGTTTGAAAGAGATTTTCACAATGTTCCCACATATACTTATTTCAGTATAATAATACAACCTCAAAAAGTTTTGTCTATGACAAACATTTTTCTTAAAGTCTTGGGAACGAAAAATCTCCGGGAAACAGAAACCCTTAAAATAACAAATTCCTCCCTGGGGATATATGTATGTTAGTAAATACAAAAAATGAGAAAAATAAGAATAAAAATTAAGATAGAAATTTTCTTTTCTTTCATATTAATAAAATTTCAATTTAATTGAGTTTTAAATTTGCCATAAAAAGTTAAAATATCTTTTGTGTTTTGCCTATTTTTCTCTTCAAGCAAATTTAATAATACATTTTAATTCTTTTCCCTTTTGACAAGATATTTAAAACAAAAGGATATATTTTTCTATGTATTTGGGTTTATAAATTTTTTGTGTGGCTGTGTATATTTCTGTGTATGTGTTTGTAAAATTTAAATTTAAATTACAATAAAATTTATTTTAAATTAAACCACATGAGGTTGACTTTTTCCATTTAGTTTGAAAATTTCCTTTTTTTACAGGATCAAACTCATTTTAATCCTTCATAGAAATATATGTGTTTGTATGTGCAGCCACACAAAGGAAATGAAAAATGAAAATGTAAAACCATATTAAAACCAATAATGTTTCTTATACAAAAAAATCATAGATAAAGTGTATATTTTTTATAATATTAAATTTCTATATATTTGTTTATTTAGTTCTTTTAACACTATTTAATTCTAAGCCAAAATATAATATCATTTTGTTGTAACACTTTGTAAATAAACACATTTTACTAAAAATGTACAATAAAATAAAATTTAAATTTCGATTAACTCAGAAGTTTAAGTAAATAAGTATTTATAATTTATTGATTATTTTTAAGAAATAATTAAGTTTTCCATGCTCGACTAAATTAAATACTTTTTATGTATTTGCCTTTTTCTCTTCAAAAAATTAATAATACCTTTAATTTTCCCTTATGAAAGATATTTAACAAAAGGAATATTTTTTATGTATATCAAATATTTTGAATAAAATTTAAATTTAAATTACAATAAAATTTTTTGAAAAAATAGTTACTTTTTGATTATTTGAAATTTCCTTTGCAGCAAATATTTAATCTTCATATATATATGTTTTTATCAACCACAAAAGAAATGAAAATGAAATGTAAAACCAATTAAAACCAATAATCTTACAAAATCGAGAATTAAAAGTATATAATTTTTTATAATTTAAATTCTATTATATTTGTTTATTAGTTCAACACTATCAATTCTCATAAATAATATATTTTTTAATAAATAAACACATTATCTAAAAATGTACAAAAAATAATTTAAATTTTTTTATATATACATAATCCTTTTCAAGTTGTCATAATTCAATTTTGAAAATTTCGATCATCAGTAGTTTATAGTAAATAAGTATTTATCTCTGGCAATTTTTGAAATGTAATTTAAACAAACCTTATTTCATTAAATAATTTACATTATTTACAAAATAATGTTTTCTGCTCATAGGTTTATTTTTAACATTGTAAATCTTATATTTAACTTAACCAAAATTTAATAAGTATTAATTTAATTCCAAAAAACTATTTATAAAAAAAAAAAAAAATAAAATACAATAAAAAAGTATAAAATTCTTCTGAAAAATTAGATTGAGTTATGCTACTATGCAGCAAATGTGCTGCTGTTTTTCACTTATCACAGAGAAAAACGAATTGATGTGTTGGAAGGAAGTATGAGCATTTGCAAACTTAATTTAATGTCTGAAATCTTCTTAGTGCAACTATCTCATAAGTTGATATATTAATAATATCAATTATCTAATACGATAAATTAGGATCAATCTATTCATTCCTAAAAATTTCAATGTATCATTAATATCGAATTTTTTGTCTGGAAATGATCTCTAGTCAAGTATGAAGTTAATCACTGGGTTTGAATTGAATCCTTAAATTAATGACCTTTTACATAAGTGCTATACATATAAATAGTTTAATTCTTCACTGTTTATTTTAAATGTTTTTATACACTCAACCACAAATTTTGAAGAGGATATATAAACTTTGTCCTTTCCTATGTAACGCTAAGAAGGAATCACCTCATAACCCATATTGTATATACATTCTTGCATCAAATCAAAATCTGAGTCGATTAAGCTACCGTCTGTCTGAACAAAACGTAACGTGCATGAACAAAACGTAACGTATTAACTTAAATGCGTTTATGGTAAAGGGTATTAAAGATTGTGCATAGCCGAATATAGCATTCCTTTTTGCTCTTTTTAATAATTTTTTCTTATTTACTTTATTAATAAAAATAAGTTTTTACTACTTGAAGTTCATATCTATTACAGAAAAAATCACCTGCATTGTCTTAATTCATCTGATATGGTAACTTTAAGACTGACTTAGCAAAATTTAATAACGGTACTTAATTTAAAAGTCCAAAAAGTCACTAACACCACTTTTAATATAAATTAATGAAAAGAAAAAATAAAATACAATTGAAAAAAGTATAATTATATGAGTTGCTGGAATTATAAAAAGTTATAAAGACAACCCAATAAGTAAGTATCACATAATGGAGACTTTCAGCACTACTTATTAAGGAATACCGAAAAATAATTGTGACAAATTTCAACAAAATTTGTCCAAATTTTAGAAAATTTATAAGCTAAAGGACTCTATTCCAAAAAAGAGGCTTTATCAGGTAGCTTGCTGACTGGCCTCAGCATATTTCTTATTTAATGTGATTATTGCAATATAAATGTAAATACATGTAAAAAATTTCATAAAATTATCATTTCATATTGTGATCTACATAACACACTAAATTTTGATGTGTATCTAAATTTTACACGTTTTTGGCCTACAACTATTTTTCTACTTAACCGATTTTGATTGTCTTTTTCAACGTATAGCTGCATGTTATGTTTAAATTCTGATAAATTCAACTGAAAAGAATAATGAAAATATACAGACGAAATTTCGAATTTAATTGAATCAATATTGACATGATAAAATGTTTTCAGCAGAGGGACAGACATGGAAAATTCTACTCGGCTTTGCAAATATATATTCATTATTAGATCTTAGATGATTCATTTTTGGTATTAAAAACGAAATGATCACTTTTATTGGTGGAGGGTATAAAAATTATCTCTAGTTTATATGAATGTAAATTGAGTCTTTAAAACAGCATGGGGAAGTGTTAATAACATATATTCATTCATTTCGAAACTATAAAAATTATAATAACATACATCCGACCTGCTTTGAGTGATGGAAATTCGTAAGTAAATATTTTTTAACATTTATCTGATAAATTTATTAATTTTTTCCGAATTTTTTCAAAAACATCTTTTGCTTTAGGAAAAATTGTGCAGAACGTAAAAAACTTATTAAAAAGATAAATAGATAAGAAAAAATTAGTAATTTGTTTACAATTAAAATTATTAAATATCTTATTAATTATTTAATATCTTTGTCTAATTATGCGACATTAAATTTCGATAGCGTATACTTAATATAATTGCTCTATGAAAATAAACCATACGCTATATTAACATGGTTTTAATGTAATATCATTACTAGATAATAATCGTTCTATCTCTTTCTGCTCCTGATAAACTTTATTTTTTCCTTCCAATATAAAATCCATAATATAAGTAAAATCCACCTTTATAGCTGATTTAGTTTCGAGAAAAACGGCTGTTTGGGATTTTTTGTATACCTTTTAAAATTTCCACGATTTCTACTTTTTTCTACTAAACTGATTTTGATAATTTTTAATACGGTTATTTACCTCATGTACATTTAATTTAATATCATGACGAAATATAATTCTAATCCTCTTGTATTTGGAGGTTGCTCCTGATATTAGTCTATTTCTAATGATATATTGAATTGGTTTCACTGGTTTCAAATTTAAAATCTTTCAAAACGATAACAAACCCCTAGACCAAATTTCATTGAGCTCTTTAAACTAATGTAGATGTAAGCGTTCCAACAACTGGAAGAATAAGATACGTACAAATGAACCTGAGTAAATTTATTCAGATTTTGATTTCATGCAATAATTTATATACATTGTGGTGTCTAACATGATTCCATCTTAGCGTTTCACACATAATAACATAGCTAATATATCCCCTTCATGATTTGTTGTGATGGAGGGTATAAAAAAACTAATTGTTAATTATTTCCAAATTAAACTGAACAAATTCCTGATCTTAAAATATATAAAAAATGTTATTATTCTGCGAACTAAACCTTTCGCAATTTTATTTTCTGAAAACGCCCTTTTTTGTGAGAATTTATTTTCAGAAGTTCTCCTTTCTTGTGCAGCTATTCGAAAAATTTTGATGATAAGGCTGCAAATTTATACTACAATTATTTTCAAAATATGTGCCTTTTTATACTAAACAACTTTTTATTAAATGTTAATAATAGAAGACGAAATATTCCCTAGAGTCCTTAATTCATACCAAAACATAAACAAGATGTTTTGATAGTAAATATTTCAAAAATATTCTAACAAATCCTTACTTATATGCACATCTAAATATTATATGTGTAAATGAATTTATACTTTTCCCAATACATTTGAATACATTTACTTTTATATATCGCTCATTTGTTGCAAGATAGTCATAAATCAAAAATCAATTTCTGTATTTAATTTTTTACTGAAACTTGTTTCTTGGAATTCATGAAAAAAAAAAAAAAAAAAAAAAAAAAAAACTATGCAATACTGATGTTAAGTCGAAAATTTCAAATTTTGAGTTATGACGACCTTGCAGCAAATGAGCGATATATAAAAAATATAGTTTACTTGTGGTTGTTTCATTTCAATTTATATACTTTTTTTTGGGAAAATATTAACAATAAAAGACTTTTTGTTCATCTCTATATGTGTATGACTTAAGTGTAGTTGTTGTTTTTTGGTTTCAATTGTTGTAGTTGTTGGTATTATTATTGTTTTTCTAGTTTGTTGTTATGGTATAAGTAAATGGAAACAATAAATGAAATTAACATTTGAACATTTAACAAGTTTTGAGAGTATGTGTGAGTGAGCAAGTTTAGTTTTGGTTTCAATATATTTTTAAATATATAAATGTAAGAGAAATAAAATCCAATTTGTATAGCTATATAAGCCTGTAAGTGTATGTGTACTTTTTGTTTCTTTTAACATAAATGCAAAACATATTCAATAGCTTTTTGTTAAGTGGCAAAAATATGAAGTAGTACTTGTTTTATAAAAAGTGTTATGCCATAATATTTTGAGTGTTTTATTTTTTTCAGTTCTTGTTGTTGCTTTTTTATTAAAAAATATATTTTGTAAATTTTGTTTATATTATTTTTAACTTTAGTCTTTTTAGATTTTTATATTTTAGTTGTGTGTAGTAAATTTATTTAAAAATTGCAACTTTGGGGAATTTATTAATAGAAATGTTTGCCAAAAACTTTGATTTTTTATAACTCTTGATCAAATATAAAAAACTATATGAGTTTAAGTTGATTATTTGATAATATATTTTGAATTTTTGAATTTTAGAAGATTTATGGTTTTAATAATAAATTGTATTTTCTATTACAAATGTTTTTCCTAGGATTTTTTATACTGTTTCGTAGAACTGTGGTCCAGCAAAGCCTTTTTGGAAACAGTTCTGTAACTTTGAAATTGTTTAATATTTTTAGCAAAATTTCACACGGAAATTCTTGAGGTGCTTTTCTATGGATTTGGAGAACAACATATTTCTGGTGGGTTCAGGAGTTGGGAAGTGGAAATTCAAATTGGGTCACCTCAGGTATGACGATCTTTAAAAAAATTACCAAAGTTTTATTGATGATTTGATCGAAAAAACTTTTTACATACAAAAATACTTACATGTTTCGGATATCTTTTATAATTTAAGAGACATTTAGACCAAAGTAGAATAAAAATAAAATATCTGAATTCTAAAACAATTTATTATGTTAATGCATATAAAGTAAATATGAGTACTCTAGAGTAAACAACAGTTTCCCCGCAAGCTTTATCGAAATTTCATTAATTTTCAAATACTTTTCTTTAGTTTTTTGAGGAGAAAAAATGTCAAAACTTAAATCGTTAAAATAGTATTTAAATTAAAAAAGCTTATTTTATTAGATACCCAGGATGAAAAATTTACTGAAAGAAGCAAATATTTAATTGGAATTTTTGGTGTTTTTGGAATGCAAAAGTGGAAATCTTTTAATAGTTCTTGAAAAAAACTTTCTCCAAACTATATTAAAATTTTATAGAAATATCACATTTTTTGTTTATTATGTACATATATAACTTCTTGAGTAATTATCCTTCTCAGCGATACTAAATACTTGTATATAACTCTTCAAAAATTAAGTGAAACTTGTCTCCTTCCCTATGAAAATAAATAGCAATTAAACGAGATCGTTAAATAAAGTTGCATAACTTAATAACAGTTAAACATATTTTACTGAAATTTCGCAAAAATATTTCTAAGGTGCTAATGGACTGGCCAGAATAAATCATAAATTTCGGAACCGAAGAACACCACAAGAACGTCCATGTGAAATTTCGTTAAAGAAAAAATTTAAAAATAGCGTTTTAGAACCACTGTGCGTTTTTATAGTAACTCTTTGAAAAACAATTATGTATAAATTTTTATAGTGTAAATATATGTATTAAATTTATGCAAATAACTACTTGGACTTGTTTAAACGTAAAAGATCAAAGAAAATGACTTTCGTCAAGATTATAAAATCTTTATGTATAAGAATACAACTGAGTTGTTTTCGCCTTAAACAGCTACACTGATTCCAATTTTTTTAAATTGGAAGAATCAGGAGAAAGATACCTGTCATACAAAGCAAAAGTATTAAAAATTAAAAAGAGCATTAAAATTTCATACCAAGGGACAGTCCTCTTTCTTGATAAAGTAAAAGGACGAATGGGATAAATAAAGAGGACGAATGGGATCAGGGGAGATACATTCAAAGCAATCATTACAATAATTCTTGCTTCTCTTTGAAAGGGCGGCAAAACGCACCTAAGAGAATAAACGAATTTTATGAATTTTGGTTTATTCAAATGGTTTTGAGAGATTAGCAAAAATGAAAAGAAAACTTCAAAAAATTGTAAATTTCACCTTTTTAGCCTATAGAGTCCACATTTAATGAAGGTTGTTGTTGCTTTTTTATTAAACAATATATTTTGTACATTTTCTTTAGATTATTTTTTTAGTCTTTTTAGATTTTTATATTTTAGTTGTATGAAGTAAACAATATTGTTATTTATGGGAAAAGTGTTATTATACCCTTAAAGGTTCCCAAAACCTCTAAGGTTTCTTATTTATTAGAAGTTAGAAATGTATTTCCTAAAAAAATCCTTTCTTGCGCACTGCTTATTGTGTGAAACTTAAGCCATTTTAATTAATTGTTCTATACGGAACAAAAATTCTATAGAAAAACTGTTGTCTCTTTTCAGGGAGATTTTAGACACACATATATTTTTCATGTATTTTTTTCTTTGAATCGCAAGATTGCTAATGGAATTGAGGACTGTATTATGAAGATTGATCTTGTATAACCTTCTTGTAAATTTATATAATTTTAATACCTTTCACAATCAATAGGGTATCGAGGGCTTATTTGGTTTGTCATTCTTCGTTTAGTGCTAATAAAGAATGTATCTAAAATGCCATCAAGTATATATATTTTTGATATCAAAATCTGATACGGTGTATTCATGTCTGCCCATTGTTTATCTTCTCACGCCCACAAAATTAACCAAAGTTAATTCAATTTCACAGATTGATTACTGTTCTCCTTAATTAATAACATTTTGTTTAAAACGAATAATAATAATTCAGTAAAAAGGAACGGACCTATATCTGAGACAACCTTTAGAAATTGAAAAAAATAAACAAAAAAAACGCCTGAATTAATTGTAACGAAATTTGGCATTGTCCTTCTCGGGAAATATATATCCTCTAAAAACCTATATAAGATGAATATTTTAGACTAGAGCATTGCTGCATAAACATGTGGAAGTGGTATTCCATTTGTAAACAATTTGTTTTTATGATTAAAGACATATTAATTTAAAAATTATAACGGAAATGTAGCTTGAAAAAATTTAATCAATATCGGAGAATCTTTAACGTAACACTTTAATAAATGTTTAATTGTACTTCATCCAAATCAACTTATTTGGTTTGCATTAGTATAGTGAAACGTATAATAATATAACTCATTAGCATTGCTCATACGCATCCATTACAAAATATCTGAATTTATTTTATAAAATTTATAAAAATATATACAAATTTTATATACAATCTCAAATATATTTTATCAGAATATATTTGAGATTGTACATATTTTTTTAGATGATTTAACCTTACAAGTTAGATATTCAGCAAAATATTGATCGCTAAATTTTCATTTCCGGAATATAATAAATTAACATAAATTAAACTGAAACGTCTAGAAAACTTATATAACCCTTCACATTTCATCATTCTGACATTGCAATGATGAATTATTATGTAAAACGCTCGTTAATATTGCTTTTAACCTTTCAAATCATTTCTGCCATTTCATTATTATTGATGATAACTTTTAGAGAAATAACACTTTTTCTGCCAACACCTAAATCCATTTGATGGCATTATTTTCAAAATTTATGATAAAATTAAAATTATATTATATATTTTTTCCATTATCAAACTTTAACAAATGGTCATACTAATCTTATTACCAAAACAACAATTGAGTAAAATTCTACAAGAAGAAAACATAAATTTTACTCTTTTTATTGTTGTTGTGTTTGTTATTTAAAATCTTATCGGAAGTATTTATGTAAATAAAATATAACAAGAAAACAAAAATAAAAAAATTACAAATTTTCTAAATAAAATGGAGAAATATAATAAAAAATATATAAGAACAACAACATAATGAAATTGTCTGTAGAAAAAGGATGAGAAAAATAAAGGATAAAGGACTATGAAACGATAACTAACATATTTGTATAAAATGTAAATAAAAATACTGTATTAAAAACATGGATCAAATCTACAACAACCTGCTGTAACCCGTTTAGTAAATAGAACATGACCCAACAACATCTTATATATTGTAAAATATTGAAACACGTTTTTTTCTTTAGATTAGTTAACCCATTGTGGACTTTTTGGAAATTGTGCGTTAATTAATTTAGATAGATAATATTGCTGATTACAGGAGATTTCATTTTAGAAGGTCTTAAATGAAGGTATTACATGAAATTTTATCAGTCTTCAGTAAAATTTTATAAAAATGATATTATCGAAAGGACTTTTTTATAAAGAATCCCTATAAAGCATTAAAAAATCTTATTTTTATAGTAAGATCAGGTTAGTATATGTGTTCATTAGAACAGTAACCAATTGCAGTACCCTGTAGTTGTTGAAAAATTTTAATACAAAATCCCTCCTACTTAATTGGGAAAAAGGTACTTTTTCAAATTAAAAATTGTACAAAAAATAGCGTCATTTCCCGTCGATTTTTCAAAACCAAATAAAAAATTACTAACGGTTTCTTGTTATAATCCTGAGAATCGCTCGCATCTAAAAATATATATTTTTGTAGAGGAAACTTCTTCTTATAGCATTTTCTTATGATTTCTTCTGAATTCTTTATAAGACGGCATATGTACAAAAAAGCGAATATATCCCAAAATTGAGGCGTTTTGAAAGCCTTGCAAATCCCCAAAGCTTATCATTAAGTAAATAATGCAACGAAGAATCATCAAGAATATCATAACATAAATCACTGCATCGTTCACGAAAGACTTTTTCTCGGAATAGAGTTTAATGTGTTTATTAGTGATATCCACTTATCCAATATATTTAATTCGGTACAGCCGAAAATATATGCGTTTGAGTAATTTTATACGTCTGATCTCCAACATTGCAAAGAGTACTTTTAAACTTAGTATCCTGAATTTGTAAAGTTCTATGTGCCACCACTGGAAAATATTATTGTAATAACAAAACAAAAATACTTTTTGGAATAAATTTTATGAAAGTAATGCAATTGCCTGGTTTTATTTCTAATTAAATCCTCCACCAATACAAGTTATGAGGGTATGTTTACTTTATTGAGCCATTTGTTACTGAAGGAAGACCTAGAAAACATAAATATTATTGCTTTAAATCAAAATCTGAATCACTTACGCTATGTCCATTAGTCTGTTTATGTGTCTGTTGTTGCCAAACTCACATTCACAATAATTAACAGATCTCAGTGAAATCTGGGCGGAGTACTTGCTATTGTCCTGAGAAGTTTTCTATTTAAAACCGACAAAATCTGTTTATTAGAAAATAGTTAAACGCCGATGTCTGAGTCAACTTCTTAAAACTAAATATTTTGATATGATTTTATGTCAGCAAGTAAATGGCTGCTCGCTAACAAAAAATGTGTTAAATTATCGATGAAGTTACTTTAAAATTAGTCATGCTTTTTAAAAGAAAACTTTAAGGTAAACCAAATTTTAGATAATTTATTATTATTATTTATAAAATTTAGCATTCTTACTTATTTTCTATGTTTCCGTTATTTACATAAGAAGCTAACTAAGCTATGGCTTAGTTCTAGAATCAAGTCCATGTTTGATGAAATGGTGGAGAAATTTACTAATTTTTCATTCTATCTATCACCCCAAAAGGTTGGAGTTGTAGATAAGCACTTTTACCATCCAAACACTTAATTTCTTAACAATTGGTTACATAAATGTGTATAGCGCAATGATAATTTCGAAGTTTGTTACTGTCACATTTCTGTCGATTTCCTCATAGAAATGGATCACAACCTAACATATACAACTATGTACTTTATTATTTAATAGATAAGTCGTCTAGGAACAACTTGTATATTTATCAGAAACATATATAATTTTTTAGACAGTAAAAAATATCTGATCAATAAATCTCCAGAAATTAAATAAAATTTGTATCAGAAAGTATATTTTTGTACATTTTGTTTATATTATTTTTTAGTCTTTTTAGATTTTTATATTTGAGTTGTGTGTAGTAAACAATATTGTTTCTTATCGAGAAAAATATCTGATCAATAAATCTCCAGAAATTAAATAAAATTTGTATCAGAAAGTATATTTTTATTAAAAAACTTAAACCACATTAACAAGATTATCTGATCGCAAATGTGTCAATATTTGTTATTATTTTAGATGTCTATTACTGACGTATTTTTGTCGATTTCTTCATAGAAATGGATCACAAGATAACGTATAGAACTCTGTACTTCATCATTAAAACAGATAAGCCCACTAAGGTTAACTTATTTGAAGACTAAATTTGTATCAATGATATATATAATTTAGCAATTAAGCAGTAATATGTTATAGCCACAAACCCATAATGAAATTGTCAGTAAACTGTGATCAATAGCAACTCCAGAAATTAATTCAAAATCTTATTAGAAAATATTTTTTTAGACCACATTATCTACATTAACAACATCGTTCTCTGATCCCAAATGGGTTAAGTTTTGTTATTATTTTTGTTGTAGTTTATTTGTTATTATTTTTGGGTTCACTGTCTATTGTTATTATTGAACAAAAATTGTTGTCGTTGTTGTTGCTGGTAAAAGGTAAATTGTGCATAAATTTAATATCTTTATACATAATGGATGTTTAGATAATAATGGAAAAGACAATAAGTAGAAGAAAAAATTTTATATGTACAAGAAAATTTTAATGTCTCATCCTTGTTTTATTTAAATTTAATTTTATTCTATTCATTCCAGTCTATTCTTACCAGGATTTGTAGGTTATAGGTTTTTCATACTATTTTCTTAATAATACTATTGGTAGAGAAAATAAGTTCTGTTTTTTTTTTTTTTTTGTGGCAAGAAAATATTTTTTTATATCTAAATAAAGATAAAAAGGATAAAAATTTATGAAATAAAAATATTTACTTTTTTGTTGCTGTTGTTATTGTTTTGCCCATTTCAATCCAATTAAATTGGTTTTTTGTTTACCGAAAAGGAATTAAGTGATAGAGCAATGACTTTGATAAAGATGTATATAAAGTTGAGGGATGTATAAGAGTTTAAGAAATTATTCAATATTAAACTCTATTCTAAGGTAGAAGTAGGAGAAATGTTTATATTTAATATTAATATTTTTAAGAGAGACAATTTCATTTAATTTTTTACATTTTTTTGATAAGAACACATTTTCTTAAAAACAAATTTTCTTACAAAATACAGAGGTAGACAATCTTTTATACCCAGCATAGCTTTTTTCGTTTATTTTAATATGTGGAAGCTTTAAGAAATTGTTAGTTTTGGAATATTATTAATTTTTAATTTTTAAATTAAGACTGATAAACTGTCTTCCTTTATATAAACTGTGGATACAAAAATGCCCAATGCATATGATTGTAGTCGAGAACATCAGTATTTTTATCTGACAACCAAGTTTGCTCATCAGTATTTTTATCTAACAACCAGATACATGAATTGATGTATTATTCTGTTAAAATACATAATTTTTATCTGGATATTCATCTAATTGGGTCCATAAAATGTTTTTTAGGAGTTCTGTGGACATTTCTGAATTCTTTTTGGTAGATACAAATTAAATAAGTAAAATCCCGACACCATAAGATTTCTTCCACCGAAATATATCTTTGATCTTACTACATAATAATCGGCTAATAACAGCTATAGTAGTCAGGACTGTCTAAGTTGAACCTTTTTTATCAAAAATATTTTTTCCACCCGTCTTAAGTCACAAAGTATGTGACTTTTGGTAAAATCCAGATAACGTTCCTTATAAAGTGAGGCATTATAGGAATGTGAAATGCTTTGGTTTGAGTTTTGTTCATTTAAAAAGGGAATCTCATTTAAAACTCGTGCTATGGTTCGGGGAAGGTTGATTTCTTATTTTACCTATTTGATGCAACGATAGTTTGCTATTGTCTTTAGTAGTTTCTCTTATCCCGTTTTTTTATTTTTTTAAGGGAATTCCACATGACTTCTTCTGAACGCTTTACAACTTTAACAATTTCCAGATTTGAATAACCCTCTTCAGCGTATCTCTTAAATTCCTTTCCATTTCATTTAAACGTTTTGCTGAGTCCATTTCTTATAAAAAGGTTAATTGCAAATAACTAATTTTAACTTGCATTTGATAAAAATGTCATTAAATTATTTTTACGCTGACAATTTAATTTGTTATTGCACACAAGCAATTTTTTTACTGAACTAAGTGTATTTTTTAAAGGACTGTACCCATTCTGAGTTGCTAACTTTTTTATAATTACACAGCATAAAATGCAAAAAAAAATTATTTAAGAAAATTATATGCATTTAAACGATTGTCTGCCACTGTATAATAAAATTGTAATATTAAATTACAAAAAATTACAAAGTTTTTAGGAAATTTTTAAAATTTGCTTAAAGTTAAAATCAATATTTATTGAATATAAATTTGATTAAAATTTTATATTTTGTTTTATTTATTTTATAAAATCAAATTTTTTTATATTTTTATTTTTGAAATAATTTTTATAAATATTTAAAATGTTTTATATGTTTTTAAAAACCGCATGTAAAACATTTAAGTTCCAAAAGACTTTGAGGTTTTTAATTAAATTTTATATTTTTAAACACACACACATGTCAAATTTTTTATTCTTAAGATGTTAGAGATTAAATTATTGTATTCAAAAGAATAAAATAATGAGGATATTAAAAAAAATAAATTACCGCCCTCCTCTCTCTTTCACCAAGGATAAATTTTATTCATGCATACATAAGCATGAAAATACATGACAAAAAATATATTTTGATGCCTATAGGCTGGGCGTCGCCTTATTATATATTCAAAATAAAAAAAGAAAGAACGGACGTTTTAATTTCCTCAATTGCTGAGTATACAGCTGAATGACAGTGCCACATTCAAATAAATTATGGTTGTATCTGCTAATGTGATTTTTTTTCCTTTTTTGCTCAAAAAATAACTGAGTGATGAGTTACCCCTTATAGTTATAGAGATATTCAATTCGAAATAATTTTAACTAGCTTTACTCTTGTTATTTTAAAATTTTAAAATAAAAAGTCTTAATATTAATCATAAAGTTTCCTTGCAATTCAAGACGATCCGTGAAATAGTGTTCATGACTCTAACGACCGCATAGCCGTTTTGGGTGAAAGGATAGAAAAAACTCTGTGTACCGCATTTGCCAAGTTTTCCCAAATCCACACTCACTGATCGCATGCACCCACGCTCGCTTGGCCATGCTTTTGACACAGAATGCAAGAAGTAGCATGATCAGCCGGAAAATTTTGAAAACTATGAATCTGAAACAATAGTTAATGAAAGTATTAGGAGAAAGAAAATTTTATTTCATATGAATTGATGTCAATAGTTTTAATTCAGAAATGATGATTACATTTCACTGCATTTATTTTATTTCATTTTGCCAAGGTGTAGCTCGTATGAACACGGTGTTTTGCTTTTGAACTGTTAAAATCGAGCTAAACGGTGGCAAGGAACTTGTACCAAACAGAGTTGATTCCATTGAATTAACTGTCTTTTAGAAGTCAACCAAATTATTCTAACAGAAACGAAAACACTCGACTATATCTTGTTAAACCGTAGACAAACACTCCTTTCCTCTGGATATTAATTTTTCCGATCAACTCATATTCATAATCCTAATTTTTAACCGTAGAAGTTTTTTTTGGCATTAGAACTGTTCTGTAGTAATCCGATTCCTCGTAGGGTAGATATGCATTTTAAAGTAATAATATTACAATATTATTTGCTTTTCAATCATCAAAGATGATGGTCTCACAATTCAGTTCTTTCGCTAAACTGATAACAAAGGCAAAACTTGTACATGTATTTGTACTTGTCCTCATTTCTTAGGAAACTTTAAAGAGTTTCTCATAATCTTATATTGTAGAAAATAATTCAAAATTTCTGGAAAAATCTTCTTTGTTTCTATCACGGCAATGAAACAAAGTAGTATCTTTTTCCACATTTTTCTTACCTTAAATGAGTTAATCAATATTTAATATAAAAAGTTATATCTCAATATGTATTTCTTATTTATTTAACCTCAAAAACTCAAGCACAAATTACCTTTGCAAAACATGTCATTTATAATGTTTACAAACAGATGAATATATTTTTAATCTGATTCAAATGAGTGTCCTCAAAAAAGTGAGTGCTAAAATTATGAATTTTGTCCTGCCTTCAAACTGTTTCTAAAATTCCATTTAGTACCGCAAAAACTTGTCGGTTAAGAGAAAATCCGGTCCAGGTACAAGAAATGGTCTACGTGATGTTTCTTAAGCCAAACAATTTAAAGCTTTTTCAAAAGATCTCCCAGTACATACAGTAGGATAATAGCCCGATTAGCTCAGTGTTTGGACTAAGAGGTACGAAAACTTAAAGGTAATGCAGGTTCAAAAAAAAAAAAAAAAACAAGGCTCGAAAAGACCAAAAAAACAGAGCACGGAAATTGAAGTCAAATTTTGTAAAAAATATATGTTATGTCACTCATTAAAAAATATATAATGAATGGCGAAATGTACGTTGTAGCAAATGTAGCACAACTTTTTGGTCAGAAAATTTATTTTGCAACTGCTCTAGGTAATGTTGCAGAAATCATATGACCCCAAATGCAGTCAAAATTTTCCCAAAAGTTATTAGCATGGCAAGCAATATACAGTTGTGGCAAAAAGACAATCATTGTTTACAAAAAACTCAATAAATACCGAAATTTACATCAAGGAATATTTACCAAAGAAAGGCGGCTTCTATTCATAAGAAATCATAATATTTCTACTGACTGACTTTATATTCTGCCACTAAGATAAACAAACACTTGAATGGTACAGGAACAATAATGTGGTATTTTTACCAAGAGAAGCAAATCCTCCAAACTGCCAGGAGCTAAAGATAATGGAGAGATATTGGACACTTGTTAAAAGAAAACTGAAGAACATAAAAAAGGTTGGAAGTTTTTTAATGGAGGAACGGACAGAAAACACTGTAAAATGTTAATGGAAGAGTTTCCGAAAAACGCTCTAAATTTCTTAACTTTTTATTAAATTTTTTGTAAATTATTATAATAATTATTAAAATAATTTCAATAAAATTAATAAATTAAAATAGAAAGTTTAGTGGTTTCAATTTTATTTGCATGTTTGCACATATGTAAAATATATCGTTTCTAGTATTTGATTTCTGATATTTTTCTTTATTATTTTTTACAATTATCAGAATTGAAGAAATTTTTCAAAATGTTGCACGACAAATTTTTTTATAATATGTTTCTTCCTATTTATTTATCCCATTTAAAAATAGCAAAATGTATTGATATTTAACAAATATTTTGAATGACACATGATTTTTTAATTACCTAAAATTAATACTATAAAATTTTATTTTTAAAATGTGTGAAATATTCCTTAATATTAATATACATAGATAACAAAACACTTTATTTTTTGTTAATGAGCTTTTAAAACAAGACCCTTTTGATGTCCATTTGATTCAGTGCAATAATAGTTCATATAAGTTTTAAGGTATTAATTGACATTTAATGCACATTTTGAATGAGAAATGATTTTTTTAATAACGTAAAATTTATACCATAGATTTAAAATTAATTTAACATATAAATGAATTATTTAAGAGAACATAAATAAATAATAAGCTAAGCACAGGAAATGATGTTCCTTTGCTTTATTTGCAGTGAAATAAGCTTTCGATTAAAAAAATTCTTCTGACAACATCAGATAAACTAATTTAAACTTTATCGAATCCAATACAACATTTTCATTAACATCGAATTATAACCTACAAACAGGAAGGAAGAGAAACAAATAATGCAATGGGAATTCTTGAAAGCTGCATGTAAATACATTAAAAAGTGTACACCATTTAATTAGGCATCAAATATAAAAATATATATAATTATTAACTTGTTATGGTAACTGTCACAGCTGAAAGGATATTGTATAAAGGAAAAATATTATTCAACTACAGGTATCAGAAGAAAACAATTCCTGCATGGATATAGATTAGACTCTGCAAATATCATATGCAATATATATCTTAAACTTTAGACTACTGACTTTTTAAGTCTACAAGCGCTTTAAATTTCCTACTATTAATATCTATTCAAATTTAGCGCAAAAAATATTATGAACTCATTCCTATAATTGGCATACTCTGCGAAGATATCGGCCTTATTATAAACCTGAAAAATAACTTTAAAAAGACTAATGATAAAATCGTGCTTAAATGATTGTAGATCCTTTTAAAAATATTTTTGATTGAAAGTTTAAAGAAATGGGGCTTCCATTCTTGTGCTATATTTTACAAATTTCTAGGTCAATATCGAATACACCCTGTTAATTATCATAAATAAGATATCTTACATTTCAAGATATGATTATCACTAGTGATACATTAACATCATCTTATAATCTTTTAAAATTATTGAATAATGTTTACTTTTCAAAAATTGGCACAAACCGAATATTGTATGTGCAAATTTGGATTTTAGCGAAAGATCTAAAAATCTGGTCAGAAAAAAAATACCTCTACTTTTGTTATATTCAATATTCACCCACTAAAAAAAAACAACAAATATCAGACACTGCTAATATTTATCACAATATCTAGATGCGGAAACGAGCACAGTTCCTTTTTAAATGTTATCGGAGGAGTCATTATAGCGTCAATATCACACAAAAAGAGTAACTCTTTTGAGGTACATTAGAAAAGATTTTAGAAAACAGAATATACTAGGACACGTGAAGGAAATTCATTTATTTATTATTTATTTATTATATTTATTATTATTATTATTATTATTATTATTTTTTTTTTTTTTTTTTTTTGAAATTGACATAATTCTGGTTTTGAGAAATAACAGATGTTGGACTCATACAATGATAGTTTAAAAGATTTTGTCTTCTTTTCTCTCGAAGCTTTGACAAAAATGACGGCATTTAATGTGTGGTATGGTAAAAAAAATAGATTAAGTAGAATAAACGTTATAGATCGATAAAAAACACAAACTCCAGCTTTTGAAAATAAATACTAAATAAACGGCTGAAGCGATTGTTATAATAAGAGATCCGTTTCTCAAATAGAAACGGAATTCCCAATATCGTATATTTATGATACTTTTACAAAAATAAGATATCTAATTATATCTATTAAAATATTTATCACAAGCTAAAATAGAATTGTAAACCTTTTTCTTTAAAAGTTGTGTATTTTCAGGTTATAATATTTTTGCAAAGCTCTACAAAGGTTGAAAAGTGATAGAATTATTTCAAAAATACTGTGCGTTCTTAACAAACTAAAACTATAATGTGTTTATATATTTTAATAAAACTAGAGTATTTAATTTTTTAAATATTGTAACTTTTGTCTCAATTAGAGTATTTAATGTTTTCTATCAACACAAGAAATCCGAAAAAATCATTTAGATTTTCTATTTTTAATATCAACAATAATTCATATAAAATCTTAATTTAAATGAAAAATATACATGAAACTCAACAGATCCCTAAAGCACATAAATCATTAAAATAATTCCTCATTCCCTCTCCACAGGTGTACTAAACGTATGAGTAATAAATAATTCATAATGCACAAAATACCACAAATTAAGCATCATTATTATACAACAAAGAAAAATAATAATAAAAATGAAAAAGAAAAAATTAATAAATAAAACATATGAAAAAGAAAAAAATATAAATTTTATAAAGAAAAATAAAATAGAAAACTGACTTTATATTAACATAAATTTAAGATATTTTGAGAATAAATTTAAAAAACTTAAACATTTTAATAAATATATATCTCTTGATTTCACCATAATTTAGCAGAAAGAAATGAAACCTAAGAAAATTAAAATATAACAAAATCATTGCTTTAATAAGGTAACAAACAAAAAAGGGAGGGAAAAAAGTAATGATGACACTAATAAACCTTGAATTTTAGGTACAGAGTATAACAACCTATTAAAAAATATAACAAAAATCCTTATTATATTTGTTTGTGCTAAAATCGCCTTGGAATTTTTATTATAGGTATTTTTTCTGCATTTTGTTTTATTCAATATATGGGCGAAAAAATGTTTATTTTTTTATTTAATAAATCATTTTTTTCTATACTTAATTTATATATTGATTCTGTTTTTCTCAGGTTTAACAATCCTAAAACTAAAAACTATACCTTCCAAATGCGCGGTGGAAGATCGTATCTCTAAAGCCTTGAACTCTTTTGGATTTTAGAAATAAGTTTTGCAAAAGGATATAATTTTTATAAATTTTTTCTACTTTTGTCTGTCCTTAGAATCTTCGATTGGATCCTCTGTATACGATCAATGTTAGTTTCACTCGCAGATTCGCACAATTGGATACCATATATCCATACTGATTTTAATACGTTTTGACTGGTGATTCAATAACCAGTAAAGACTATAATTTTTTTATTTTCAATGTGAGGATGCCATAAAAAACGCCTATTAAGGTACGTCACATAATCTGAATGTGGTACAATGATATTATCTAATATAAAAGTTTCGCAGTTGCAGTTTCTAAGAGTGAAAGTTCAAGGTTTACTTTTCAGTTCGTTTACATAAATTTCAAGTTTGTTTTTACAATTCGCATTTAGCTAGCTGGAAAAAGACCCATATCTCCATTTGACTTAAGGATTGCATATCCGTCAGCGAGCATTAGGATAATTAATCTATCGCTTGTTGGAAAATCAGAAGTGTAAATTATATATAAAATTGTACCTAAAGAACTTCCCTGTGGAACACCTGCATGTATTGCAAATTCCCCAATAATAAATCCATTATATATAACTCTGAATATCCGATTACTTAAGTATGACTCCAGAAATTTGTGACTCCATAATGGAAGTAAGCATTTTATGTTGTATATTAAACCTTCATGACAGACTTTCTCAAAGGCTTGTGAAAATCTAAGAATTTTTTTCTTATCTTTCCAGTTTTACGATTCCCTTATTCTATAGTTCCTTGTTTTTGTCGGAAGCAAATTGGTGAACTGGAATAAAATTTCTTCATATTTTATTAACTTCTCAAATAACTTGGATAAACAAAAAAGGAGAATTATTGGACTAAATTGGACTAAAAGGAGAATTATCCTCGTAGTAGGATACATTATACGGTATTTCACTCAGAATTAAATTATTTGTTGGCAAATAAGGCTGAAAGACACTACGAACCCAGCTGCCATCAGCACTCCGTAATATATTTTATGCCCTTACGGGTGATTCAATAGTTTTCGCTGCCCTCCAAGGAAAATTTATGTAAGTTTTTTATTTTAGTAAATTTCCTGTTTAGAATATTCTTTTCCACATAAAGAGATTTTCCTAGCTTTCTTTTAACAGTATTCAGTCTCGGTTTTGTAGCTGGCAATTTCGTTTGTTGCCATTCTCTTCTGAAAAATTTCTGCAAAGGAATTTAAGATTTGGAGATAGATGGAGGTTCTTAATACCTTCCAATTTTTCTTTATAAACTCTAAATATTTGATGTTATCCTTTAGCCCTTGTCCTTATTTTGTTTAGCCCATACATAATTGGGTGATTTTTCACTTCTACTTGATAAAATATAATGGAACTAAAGAAACAAAAAAGCGAAACAAAGCCCTCAAGAATATAAGTAAATACATAAAGCAAGTTTTGTGTAAAGGTAAAGCAAAAGAATAGAAAATAAGAAAAATACCAAAAACTGTAACTAGATATAAATATTTAGCTACAATATTTAACTTAAATAGGTCTTCTGGTATTTTAAATTGTGTACCCAAAACACAAAAATCCCCAGACATACTCCTTAGAATTTGCCCAAAAGCCAAATGGCTAAGGACAAAAAAATCCTTTAATAACAAAAAATAAATGTAAATGCAAATTAAGGCTCAATTTCTGCCAAAAAAAGATGAAAATCAAGTAGATTTTTGGCTAAATAAAACAAATGAAAATATTACCTTTAACCCGCCAGAAATTATGTTCAGACAGACAAAAAATCTTTTGAAAATTTTATTTAATGTTGCATCTTAAGTAAATAATTTGCACTTGGGTGTTGAAATAACAAAAACCGGGTTAAACAGTGATTTTGGTAAGTTAATATATTCAAGGATGTGGGTAACAGAATGATTAAATAAATTAAAATAATGAAGCACTATAAAGTCCTTGGAGATTTTTAAATTATTTCAAAATAAAACTTACTGTGTATATGGGTTTAATAAATAAATTTTTACTTATACTCAAGTCAGTTTTTGAAGTTAATTTACAAGCTATCACGATCTGTATTTACGCTCATTGTAAGGAGTGAGATGGAAAAATTCGAAATGTACTTATATATTTAAAAAAATATTTTTTATATGATTGAAATTATTAAAATTTAAGCTTTAATCACTACACAGGTAGTGCATCACCGTTTAATATCCGCTCCTTAATTTTGCTTTGCCTTATATCTCTCCTATGGCCTAAGCTCCGAGCCGAAGATTTGAATCTCTTGGTACAAATACCACATTTTTGTTCTTGTTCTACTCAAGGGCTTGTTTACCATACTGGGAGGATGCCAAGCCAGGCAAAAAGAAAGTTGTCACATTATGAAATCTTATGAACAGAAACAACATATAATCATTCCTTGATGTAAATTTCTAAATTTATAAAGCCCTTTTAAACAAATGATTGTCTTCCTTTGCTGCCAGACGTCCAGACGCAAAAAGTGATTTTTAGCCGAAATTTATACTTAAAAGTGATGGTAGCACAGTTCTTCCTGTTTGTTACAAATTTCTTTATAAACGCATAATACCAAAACCACTCATAGTAGTTTAGGTTATAAAACTATTCTAAATTTTTCTACTGAAACGATAATGATGCTTCTAGAATAAAAGATCGTTATTATATACGATTTTTACATTTACCAAATTATTTTTAATTAATTAAAAAATTTTTTATAATTTTGATTACTTCAGAAATTGGTCTATAAGGAAAAATAATCCAAAAAGGTCAAATATTTCTAATACCTTTTCAAACTAGTAGCAGGAGGTCTTTTTCAATGTTTAAATACTTGATAAATCAAGAAATTTTATGAAGCTCAACTTTCAAGTGAAAAGTAGTTTAATCAGGCCTGCTTTTTCATAATCACCTATAATTTTGGTGTGCGAATACATTACATTCAATGTTTCCGAACAGGCTTTGAATGGTCTTATATCGATTAGTGCAGCGTATTAATGATAGCAAAATTTTACTTCGTGTCAACTTAGTTTAGTTTCATGTCCTCTGACATAACTGACCCTGAACTTATTATAAAAAAGACTGCCTTCCGATTAATATAATGGATACTCGGATTCAATGTTAATTTTGCTGGTTGACAGGATGTAAAGTCCTATACATTTAGAAATTATACATCACCGATCAAAGTCTCCGAAAAACTTGAAATTTGAATGTGTTCACACCTAAGCTTATTAACTTATACGTTATACTGCGTCATAATGACAAATATATACCATCAAAAATACCACATTTTTGGTACAGAATGATAGCGGGAAATTGTATTTTTCAATTAATGCTTAAGAGCAGAGTATATTATAACGGTAGTTACATTCGTCTTCGATTAGTGCGTTCTTAGAGGATTTTTCCGTGGGTGATATAGAAGAAAATATGGATCAACATTCGCAAAATTTCGTACGTCGTTTTTTGCTTTTATTCATCTTGATTTGAACAATTCCTTTTAAAACACCACATTTACGTGCCCTATAAAATTATATATTGTGAATGAGTCTTATGTGAACTATATAAAATAATAAACCGATCTTTGTATTTGGCACATCGTTTTAAAATATTATAAAACTAATCTGTGCCAAATTTTATTGAAATGACATTCCAGGAGGAACATTTATAGTAGTTATGTGAAATAATCCCATCATTACCAATTTCAATGGAATGATAGTGACACATGCAAATTTCATACCTTTAATATCTTTCAAACGGCCTGCATTTTGTTCACAAGATTTACATGGATCAGACGGACGGACATCTTTTAATCGACTCCGAACGTAATCCTATGATGAAAGGTATTCTTAAAAATGGTAGCAGCGCATTTTGTATCTGCCCGTTACAATTTAAGCAGAAACCCCTTAAGAAACTACTTAAGGTGGAGTAGGATTTTAAAATAGTGTTCACATATTGACAGATCTGTATGGAATTACATCCACTTGGAATGCCGATAAATCTGAATTGGAAACCAAACTTGTGTGTTTCTCTTTTTGACGTTCCATTAAAAATATAACAAACGATTTTAATCTTCTTTAAGTTACCTTAAATCCAAGCCTTATGTCATTCAACTAGATATCAATGCAAATACTGCCTCAGATCTACTTAAATTTCATTTTCAACTTTTTTCTGCAAAAACTTGCTACTTTCAAATAAATTTCAAATGTTTTCTGTCATTAAAACTTTAAGCTTGGTAAACTTTTCAAACCACTGTTTCGGAAATCTAAAACTTATAAAACATTTAGAAAAGTTTATATTAAAACAAAATCTTAATGTTAAACAAAGTATTAAAAGTGGTAAGACTTTGGGTTTGTATTACTCTTTTTCTTTTTTATTCTGTTTTTTCTTTCTCAACAATTTTTCTTTTATATATATATTCGTTTTTCCTTTTTTCTACTATTTGTGTCATTCTTGGTAATAGCACGTCCTCTCTTGACATATTTTTATACCATCCACCACTACAAGTGTCGATGTGTATATTAACTTTGTCATTACGTATGTAACCCTAAGAAAGAATCATTTTAGACCGCATAATGTATACATATTGCTACATCAAATCTAAATCTGAGTCATTTTAGCTATGTCCGTCTATATGCCTGTCTGTCCGACTGTCAGTTGTTGTCATTCTCACATCCAGAATAATTAACAGAACTCAATCAAATTTTACCTGAGTATTTCCTATAGTTCTGAAAAGTCTACTATTTAAAATCAGCAAAAAGAATTAGGTGTATCAAAAGATATAGACCGATATCTGAGGCAATCTCTTTATTCAAGCGAAGAATTTTTCATAAAACTGTTAATTAGAAATCGATACATTTCTTAACCGATCAACATTGGTTCAGTAGTAAAAAAGTTATGGCCAAAAGTACAACTAATTTTATGGCTCATAAAATATTCCTCTATTTTATTTCAGAAAAGCTATTATAAATTATATATATTTATTAGTGTATGAGTGTATAGTGTATGTCGGAAAAATAATGTACATTCGTTTGTGGTGGAGGGTATTGAAGATTCGGCATAGCCGAATATTGTATTCTTACTTGTTTTATTTTTTTGTTTCTTTTTATCCAGAGGAAAGAAAACACCTTGATGTTGGTTTTGGGCACACTACCACTACTACTACGTGTTGACATTTTAGTAATTTACATATTTAAGACATTTAATATAAAGTCTTGACTCCTTTTGTCTACAACAACGCAAAAGGTGTTACATTATGTTTTCTAGGTTAAACCAGGCAGAAAAAATGGAAATGGAAAATTGGTAGAAGAAGAATAAAAAAGGTGAAGAAATTAAGCACATGCAAATCAAATTTAGATTTAAATATATGATTAAATCTATTTTTTTTTTCTTTTAATATTTCACTTCAAGCGTTCCTACGAAAAAAAGTTTAACCTGACAAATGTAACTAAACATATTAAGGACTTTTTTCTATAACTGCCTGGAATTAAGATAACAGAACAGGAAGTATGCTTGTGAATTTATCTCCGTAATTCTGGTTCCTAAACAGGTGAACAGTTTAAAGGAAAAGTTTGTGGTAAAAAAGCTTATTTGAATTTTTAAAAGACGCCTTTATATTCTTTAAATTTCAACAGTAATTATGTATAAAATTTTATTAAAGATTTAAATGTATGGGTGTGTGTTTATGTTTGCAAATGTTTGAAATAAATATAAAAGTTTATGTTTTTTCGGAGAGAAATGTAATATATGCAAATATATTTTTTAATAAAATAAATTTTAAACAAGCTTTTACCTGGTGCGTTTAGCTGCCCAAATATTATCCTCAGTCCCGGATTTCGAAAGAAATATCCCGCGTGCGATAAAAAAGTGATTGGGAGCAAATTAGAAATTTAATTTATTTTTAAACATATTTTTTATTTCATTTATATATCTCAGGAATTTATGTCAAGATTTTTGATGGCACTAATGTGTCATATATTAACACAATGATAACGCTCTAATAATTTTTGCTATAAAATTCATAAAATGGTACAGTTTACCACTTTTTACTATACCGTTCGACTAAGAATCATGTTTTGAGTCGCTATAACGATGTCTTCTGTCAGTCTGGCTGGCCCTGCAAGTAAACGTTGTGAACGTTCAGCAGATCGTAATTTATAATATTAATTTAATTTATAATATTAACGAAAAAATTTGGTACATATTATTATTTTGAACGAAGGATGAAACTTATTGAAATGAGAACTTTTTGTTTCAATATAACAGGTAACTTTCATACAAAGTCCCTCTCAAAATGAGGTTTCAAGCTCATAAAGTTCCCTTATATAAAGTGATTTTTAAGAACTTTGACTAAAATAAGTTCTATGATATTTAAAATCGATGTCCTAAATTTTGCATCGGCAATTCTGTTATTTCTTATAGGTTCCAACGCGATCACTCTTCCAAATATTATATATACATATATATTAAAAATAACTGGTTAAATTAAGACAAATATAAGCAAAAATTGAAGAACCAAATTATGAGTGTCACTTGGTTATTCTTATTCTTCCAACTCCCATAAAACCTTACAGCAAAATTGGCATAAATTTTGCATGAAGGTGTCACAATATTACACAATAAAAATAAATCAGATAATTAAATTATACGGAGACTGTTCATTTATTTTTCGTAAACACTATTTATAACCAACATTGTGGTGTAAAGTACTACATAATTGTGCTTGGCCGAATAAAATATTCTTACTTTTTTCCTACCAAAAGAATTTCGTAAGACTGGGATGCATATGGCCCCTTTTTAATCAGTATAGTAAATACATCTTGAAACTAAAAAAATATATATTTTTTATTTGAAGTCGAAAAGAGAAAGGAAGCATTGGACTTTCAAATACACAAGTAATTAGAAAAACGTTTTTCTAATTACTTGTGTTATTTTTTAATTGACAAGGATGTTAAAAAAATCCTTTCTGAATGGGATGGGTTAAACTTGAGTTTTAAAATTACGTCATATGCCACTATGAAACAACTTCATAGAACAAACAGGTACAGGAGGAGGAGTTACCCTATATATCTAAAAAACTGTTACAGCTATTGGAGAGCTAACCCTCGTACAAATGAAATATTAATTTTGGAATATATAATTAATTATTACAGCGAGAATCTTCAAATTCTCACAGGAATTATGCACGGCGGTTAGAATCAGGATAATAGATAGTTCCTCATAATACCTTAATACTGTTTATTGAATATCAAATGATTGTCTTCAGACTTTCCGGTGAGACACATTCCCTGAGAAGACGATGTTGAAAAAATTATGATCGATTTGTTGCATTTGAGGTTTGAATAATTTTGCTCCCTTATAAGTCCTTTAAAAAAGTATACTTAATAAGATTATATAATAATAACTCTGATGATTTTTTGTTTGTTATAAAATAATTTAAATTTTAAACTCACCAAATTTTTATAAAATACTTAAATGTGAATATAGAAATGAACAGTTGCTTACCTGAAACAAAAAGGGAAGGAAATAATGTTGTTAATATATCATTTGAAGTGGTTTTTATATACTTAAAATAAAGTACAAAAAAACTAAAATTAAATATACAGTGAAACAAAAGAAGTAGTAAACACAACGAAAAAGGGCGTAGAATTAGAAAATAATTTAATCGTATCGTAGCCAACGAAACCTTTATTCCTTACAACAAAAATTTTCGGTAAGTTTTAGTAAATTCTTCAAATTAAAGAAAAATTGTCAATATGACTATTTGAAACCGCTAATAAAAATACAGTTTATTTGAATAAATATTATTGAATTTGAATAATATTTTATTCAAATTACCAAAAATAAATTCTTTATTTAATTTACGAAAATTTAGTTGAATTGAGCAAAGAATTTCGTTAAAATGCATAAAATGTTAAGTATAAAATATTTTATCAAAATTTCCGATAGGACCAGAGGAAAGAATACTTATCATATAAAGTAAATATTTATTATACAATGATTATTTGGTTCCAATACTTTTTTAATACACGTCGTAATTTGTGAAATTTCTATCGAGATAAAGGAATGAGGAGAATTTTTGTGCAGCAATGCGTTCCGGGTAAAAGCTAGACAAAAAATGAATGGTGTAAACAACATTAGACAACTTAAAATATTGCAGTGTAAATGGTACGATGCTGAACTGACCGGCTTGTTTTTTTATGAAAAGTTTTTAACATGTTTGTTGACCAGCTGATCATGTATTTGCATTTTTATGAATTAATGCAAAATATTCCATTAATTTTTTCTCCTTACATATATATATTCAGTTAATATATCTTTACCATATTTTATTTAATATGACAAAGAAAATGTATAATATTATTTGAGGAAAAAAATATTTAAATTAGCAAAATTTTTTTTCAAATGAACTTCATTTAGTACGTAGAATTGAATTAATTTGTATGTTATTATTCTTATAAAGCTTTACTGCCATTTTTACTAAATATCTCTTGATATAATATATTTTTCGTTCATATTTTAATGAAATTTTATTCAATTTAACATCTATTACAGAACAACTGTTTTGATTAAATTTGTTTAGAATACTTGAAGAAAATTCTTCAATTTGAAGAAAAATTATGTTAATTAGAATAAATATCTGTTTGTTTAACACCTTTTCTTTGTTAAAGTTCTAAGAAAAATTTTCATTAATATTACCTACGAGACTTGGTGCAATGTAAAGCAAGAGTATTACATTTACCACTTAAAAATAACAACCCCCGTCTCCACCACCTGCAAAATTCAGACCCCAGTGGTTAACTAAATTTAACTATAAATAAAAAATTCATTTTCCAAGAAAAAACTTAGCCTCAATTTAAATTTAAGTAGCTTAACACTTAAATACTCTAGAGAGAAATCGAACATAAAAAACATCTTTTGTACCCCCAATCTATTACATTATTTATTAAAAGCTGTTACTAACTTTATGTAAAGTTTTTCTTTATTATTTTTTTATCTTGCTGATTAATTAATCAATCGTAGTGTTTTTTTAACTTTAAAATATTCAGTTTAAAAACCAACAACTTAACTTTGGGCCCAATTTAAATAAAAGCACTTGGTACCCAGGTTCTTTTGTTATGTTTTTTACTTTGTTTTGTTTTTATGTTTTTTTACTAATTCACACCTTAAAATGAAATCAAACAAAATCCTAAGCAAATAAAGCCACAAGCTTTGTTTTCTCACACTTTCAGTAATTTGTGGTCGGTTTATATTTTCAATTGTGAAAAAAAGGAGAGAAGGAGAAGAAAGTAAAATAACAACTACACAGTGATATGAAATCTAGTATTTATACCCTACACCACCGTAGATGGTTGAGTTTGTGCAGAAGTTTGTAACGGACTGATAAAATATTGCTACCAATACTTTTAAGTCGTTAGATCGACTCAGAAATATTTTCTGAGTCGATTTAACCGCCTTAAAAGTTTCACCTTGAGGAGATCATATCTCTCATATACATTGATTTTGTAAAAATTGTTCAAATAAGGATAAACATAAGCAAAATGTATAAAAAAAAACTTTCCAAATGCACAAATCCCAATAATAATATTATTAAAATACTGATCTTAAACCATAAATTGCAAAATTAATTTCACGAGGGACGTTCATTTATCTTAGTTCGCTACAATTTATTTCCATTAAAAAGTAGGGATTGAACGACTTTATGTTTTTCTTGTTTTAGAAAAATGCTGTTTTCATACCACTGTGCCATATAACATGCCAATAATTTAGAAGTATGACAAAAAAATCATCGAAAAAATATACAAAACTTTTTGAAAGTCATGAATATTTATGAGTTACAAAATACATTTTTTTACCCACAAAGCTGTTGCCAACAATGAAAAAAATTCAAAGAATTTTGTTTTTGTCCAAAAACTACTAACAAAAAAATTAAATAAAAAAACGTCAACAAAAACTGTCGTAAAAAACTGTGGTGATTGTTGTCACAAAGTTTTTTTTTTTTTTTTAAATAAAGTTTTAAAATGTTCAATTTTTTCTCCACTAACACAAATGCAAATTTCGGCTCCTCTTTCAATATGCCGTCTGTGTGAGTATTTGCTATAAAAAAACTTTAAGGTTTTAGTTATGGTTACACATTTACATATATATAAAAATATACATGCGTCAAACAATCACATATATAAATCTATACATATTAACACTTGTTTAGAAAAATATATATTTACATAGAAAAGTTCTATGTGTCAGAATACAGCTTTTGGCTGTTGAAGTTAGTTTTCGTCTTTTTTATAAAATATACTAATATTTTCGTATTTGAATATTGTATTCACACGAAAATGCATGTAATCGTTTAGATTTAGATACATATGGATGTGTCCTTATAAATATGCATATATATGTGGGTCATTGAAAATCTTCTAAAAATTTAACAAAGGAAGAAATATTTTAAAAAATCACTTGATTATAGTGAACAAAACATGATATGCAAAAACATCTTTTTAACAATTCTTGGTTATTGACCTGTAATTTAAAGTGACAACTTGTTGGGTTCTTAAATTCTGTCAAAGAAATTTCTGTGAATTTAATTTTTATAGCAATCAACATTATGAACATATAATAAGTCAAATCGAGTAATTTGTTTAAAAATGATTCATAAGGACAAAATATAATACATTTTTAAAATGTAAGATTTCAGACCATTATGAAATTTGAAAAATCTTAATTCGAACAAAGACTTCTAAAAGTATAAAAAGAGTATGAAGTAAAATCGTATAAACAGCTTTGGCTGAGCTATTTTGTCTAACATAATCTTAGCTGAATAGTGGTAAATCTGATATTTGGCACAAAAACATAATCGCAGAGGGATATAGCACCAGGAGCCTTGCCCATGATTTTGAGAGACACTAAAATGTTAGATTTGGTGTCTTTTCGGCCGATCATGAAACAGACGTATTTACAGCTAAAATATTCGGCATTCTTAGAATATACAAGGAGCATTAAGGCATAGCTGTTCACGGCTCTTCAGCAACTAAAAGCTTCTAGTACTTTTGCTACCACTTCGTAATAATACTGTCATAAATTTTTGATATTTCTTAAATATGATTTTGAGTGGACATTAGCCACTTTGGTTAAAGAAAAGTCAAATGAGTTAGTCTAATAAATCTAATGAAAATTCCGTAAAAATTAATTTTGAATTTATCAGAAGCCAAACTTAGGTAATTTCTCAAGTCGGTCCAATTGAAATGGTTTAATGTATACACCTAAAATTGTAAATAATATGTGGTCAGTTGACATTTACATGGAATGAATTTCATTTTCATCGAACTACTACTATTTGGAATATATTCATTTACTGGAAATTTCAGTGTAGTTTATTGTAGATTTAACACTCGTGCTTTGAAAAGAACTTTCTAAGTAAGCTGCAGTATAAAAACGACTTTTTCATCTTCCAAAATATTCCGTTAAAGTGTTATACCGTTTTTTATTAATTCCTTGGTTACGCACAAAAAAAAATTGAGTTTGATATCGGGTTGTTCGATTTGATCAAATTTGGGCAACTAAAAATACAATTTTACAAATTTTAGTATTCAGTTTTTATATTTTATTTTCAATATAACATGCAAAAAAATTTCATTGGAAATTGAAAAAGTGGAAGAAATACACATTTTGTGTAGAAATATTTCTACACAAAATGTATAGAACAAATATTTTAAGCATAAAAAAATTGTATTTATTTCTTTATTTAAAACTAAATTCAGAAATAATGATACCTATTGATTTTCAAATAATTTATTCTATTATATAACGTATAAGTAATAAACATTAATTTTATTAAGTATACGCAAGTATACTTTGTGCCATTATTTCTCAGCAACGAATGGTCTTGCAATTTCCTTCCAGAAGATCCATAACATTTATCAAGTCATTACCTTTATTACATAAATATTTTACTTTAAACAATAACTTTTTGCGCTAATAAACTGCTGAAATATGAGAGGAAATTTTTTCATAAAATATTTAAGGTTTATTATGACATTTTTAAAGAAAAAAAAATAAGCATGTTAATTCTTTATTAAGAAAGTTTTAAAGAAAATAAACATTTCATTAGTTAAAAATAAACAAAAAACAAGAGAATAAAATTCTACTAATGACATACTCAACGACAAAAAAAACAACAATTGCACTTTTTGTAACATCTACACACAAATTTTTTAACAATCTGGAACCAGAAATAAAAAAACTTTATACTTAATACTAATGAACACTCATACGAATACATGTAGTCATTCGCTTTCTCCACCTCCCTCATATAAGTACTTTCAAAAACTTAAATAATAATAAAAAATATACACTTTATATTAATGTTTATTTAACCTACAATACATGAATTTTACGCGTATGTATAAGTGAAGCTAATACTTTTAAGCAAGGTACGGTTTTTGAATCTCTTTCTGTTCTTCAAAAGATCACATCTTTAAAAGGCTTTAATTTTAATAAAAAAAGCCTTGTATTTTCCAATCGCTCTTTCAAAAAAGTTTAATTCAATAAAATTATAAAAATCAAAATAAGAGCTCAATCGAAAAAGAGTTTAAAAATAAATAAACCGCAAAAATTATTTTGAAGTTGTGGGCAGCAGTCAAAAATGTTTTTTGTTCAGCTGAAAACGGATAGTTTGAATGCTTACAACCTTTGCAGGAATACAAAAATGTACTCACATATTAAGATGTGTTTCCTTTTGTTTTATGAATTTTTGTGTGTTTTTGTTATTGCATACTTTTAGTATAAAACAACAGCAGTTTAATTGCGCTAAGAAATTTATTTGAGTACTTGTATGCACAAGTACATGTCCTAATTTTTTGCTTTCTTTTTAACCATTTTGCTTTTTTAAGCGAGTTAAAATTAACTGAAAAAAGAGTAAAATAACTAAAAAAATATTAATCGAAAAGGAAAGATTTTTATTTTTTATCTTCACAAAGAGGAGTAAAAATTAGGATCGTTTTAAAATAAAGATTTTATTCCGAGTTTTTCCATTCTCTGCTCTTAAGTTTAAATCTTTCTTCTTTGTGTGTGTGTGTAAAAGTATGTATTGGTGCATGAGGTTTGTCCTTTACATATATTTTTGTTGCGAATTTTTTAATAACTTGATGTTTTCAGTTATTAAAGTTTTTTTCCTTAATATCAGCAAAAGAAATTATATTATAAAAATAAGAATATTTATGAATAAAATAAAAATAAGCAGAGAGAGAAAGAGAGAGAGAGAGAGAAAGAGAGATAGCAAATGAGAAAAGAACTAAACTAAAGAAAAAACAAAAAGGTGTGTCAAAAGTAATTTTTCTTGTATTTTATAATCAAAAGAGTTTATATTAACGTATGTATAAAAACAAAATACACACTTACAAATACAAAAACACATAAATTTATAAACACACCTATACATTCGTATGCTAATAATGCTGTTGCTTTGAAGCGTTTTTTATTTAATTTCTTTCTTAACATTTAAATATACTGATGATGGCAAAAATTAAGCTTCAATTTTGTTAACAGTGGCACAGTGTGTCTAAATATTTTTTTTGATGTCTGCTAAAAAGTCTTAACGGTTTATATAGCACAGAATAAAATCCAAAGCTTTAAAACACCAGTTAATTTGAAGATATATTTTCTTATATCGTTATAAATATTTTTTTATTTATTTTTTTCAAAGGACCTTTTTTATAAAAATTTTAAGAAATTTAGAAAATTGATTTGAACACTGTACGCTTCAAAGTAATTTTTAACGAAAATAAGTTATAAAAAGCGAGAACTTCATCGGGACGGAAGCATGCGGACTGAGAATCTTATTCAGTGATTTGTTATAATTATTTTGTAAAAGATATATCTCAAACGTTCTCATTACGCTGTTATTGAAATTTAACTTTTAGGTATAAGTTATTATCTTAAACCCACATTCCATGGTGTGAATTATTGAACCGGTCATCTCCAATTGTTTTAAACTTCGTTTTTGGCTCAAAATAACAAATATACCAAATTTTATCGAAATATCTCTGTGAGTTTTATGAGCTTACAACACTATTATGGGAGGCATTTATATGCAAATTAGGATAATATGCGTACTCATATTTGGTACTTTTTTCAGTTTGTAAGTTTTATCTGCTTATTTGGAATCCCAGTATTATTTTCAAATAGAAAATTATAATTTATTACTTATTTTTCAATCTCCTGGTTTCTTTTTTTTAATTTTTAATAGACATTAACATAGAAATGCGAAATTTTGGCTCTGAAATATCAATATGAAATTTATGGTACTTTCAAAAAATATCATTTTTTGAATTAACTTTAATTCATGACATTTAATTGTTCTTTAATAATTCATGTTAAAACATTAAATATACGATATACAATTTAAATTTAGTAAGAATTTTAATGATCAGTGATACATTTTTTGCTTTGAATTTTCAGGATTGTTATGCGGTTTTCTTTTAATGGTCTTTTTTGTTTCTTCTATAAAAATTCATTCCAAAAAATCGATCAGAATCAATATGAGAAGATTTAATGGCAATTCGTAGGAATTTGTATGAAGTACTTTTTATTTTTTTCTTAATGCAAGAAATTTATGAAGAAAAAAATCTGTATCAATTTGCATACAGTCGTAAGTGTGAAAATCTAGTTATGATGTGAGATTTCAATATATTTTATACGGTTAAAATTTTAGTTATTTCCGTAGGAGCAATAAATATCAATATTGCTAATATTCCATAGAAATAAAAGTTTCTTCATTGTAAGACAAGTTGGTATGAATAAACTAATTACAGGTAACAATACTTCAGCAGCTATTTACCTTTACTGAGTGCAGTTTTTCATTTAAAATTTGTCAATTAGAAGTCAAAGACTTTTTTCAGTTTTTTTTCACACGAAACACTGTACTATGTAACCCTATTTTTTGGCACTCCCTGCAATCACTTTAAGGAAAAAATTTGTGCGTATAGTACTTAAACAACTAAAGGCGGGTACCTTTGCTACTTACACACATACATTCTTTGTTTATTAAAATTTATGTTTCATAATAACTACAATAATACAAAAAAACCAAAAGAAAGCATAAAAACTTCAAACAAAAAAAGAAGAAAAGAAAATTTAACGTTTTTGTTTCTTTATACTTAGAAGTCATGGTGTCAAGAAGTCTTTACATTGTTTTGCTGTAATGAAAAGTATTTACAAAATTTGTGATTTTCTTTCGACAACAAAAAAATAAAATACAAATAAAATCAAATAAAAGTTATAGTCAGGCAAGCCTGACTTATTGAGTACCCTACACCACATTGTTGATAGCAACCAAAATATCAATGAACGACCCTCGTATAAATATATCTTCTAATTTGTTCATTATATTATGGTAATAATATATTTGTAAGATTTGTGCCACTTTAAACGCATTTTTCTGGAGGGGATTATACGGAAGCTAATTCTTATCATAATTCTTATTATAATTACCAACATTTAGTATGATTTAGCCTTACGAAGTGAAATTTTTAAGGGGGTTATAGGGACCTATATTCTCGAATAATTTGGCACATCATGTTAGAATAGCAATTTTGTTAACATCGCCTTATATTAAGGACTTTTATGACCTTAAAACCCCATTCCGTAAAAAAAACATTTGTATAGGACTGATAATTGGCCTATATTTACAAATTTTTAGCAATCGTCATGATACGTGCCAAGTACGACTTGCATTTTGTTTACATGATTTTCATATAAAGCCAGTCAAACGGACATCGTTTTAAATGGTGGTAGCAAGTTATTTCCGTTACAAACTTAAGCCAAAACGCATAGCTACGGTGAAGTAGGGTATAAAGAATATATATATGTAGACTCTCATAATTTACCTAAGAGTAAATGAGAAAAAGTTCAGTAAAGTATTTAAATTATGACCAAATGTTTATATAAAAAGTTAAATAAATTACATATGTGTTTTTATTAAATAATCATACATAAGTTTAGGTAACAATATTAAGGAAAAAAGTCTTGGATTTCTTTTTCGGACATCTAGAGCTTAAAAACTTTTTCATTACAGTTAAAAAATGCAGTTGTTTATAAATAATTGCTACAGATCGATGACTTTTATTTAATTTTTAAGGATATTTAAGGCGTATGAGTGATATTTTATTTTTAAGTATAAAACACAATAATTTAAATTTGAATAACTAATTATTAGTGGTATTTTTGCACCTAAGGAGATATTGATTTGATAAAAGGATTTTGTATGTTTCCGACAATTTAAAAAAAAAATTGCACAAATATAAATATGATTTTCAAAGTACATATATATTTGACATATGTACAATTTAAGAACACATGTGTTAAAGTCAATTTTTTTTTTTAAAAGCAATAAAATTCAAAGAGGACTTTTAAATACAAAATTTAAGATGAAAAATGTATATATTTAATTTATTTTAAAGAAACATTTTATTTTAAACAAATAGAAATATATTCGCAAAAAAAGTAATTTTGCATCGTTCACTTAGAAAATACTTTATTTTTAGACTGGGAATTAACCATTATTGAGTGTTTAAGATCTGATTTCAATTTCCAGTTTTTGGGGGCTTTCCGGCTTTTTTTGTACTAAACCAATTGTGCTTAATTTAAATACAAATCTGTTCTGGAAATCAGTAATAACTCAGACCAAATTCCCCTAAACTTTTGCTTTAGAAATAAAAGTGCCAAAACGGATAAATTAATTTTAACTTTAAAGTAGAGTATGAAATAACTTGGATCAAAATCTTTATTTTCAAGTATTCTTAATTTTTACTCCTCTTTGCGATTTATATATTTGTCTTTATTTGAAAAGAAAACAAAAAAAGAAAAAATGTGTATGTACATGTACAAGCACACAAACAAATTTCTTACCGCAATGAAACTCTTGTTTTTTTATACTAAAAAATGCAATAACCAAAACACACGAAAATTCTTGAAACAAAAGTAAACACATCTTAATATATGAATTCGTTTGTATATTCATACAAAAATTGTAAACTTACAAAAATCCATTTTTCAGCGTAATAAAAAAATTTTTTGCTGCAACACACGATTTTAAAAGAATTTTTTTGAATTATTCACTTCTGAACTCTTTTTTTTTCAATTTTTTTTTTAATTTTTATCATATTTTAGAATTAAACTCTTGTTGAAAGAATGAAAAAGAAAAAACTCTTTTATAAAAATTATAATTAAACTCTTTGAAAGATCCGATCTTATGAAGAGTAATAAAAAGAGTCCAAAATCGTGCTTAAAACACCTGTTTTAGAAATTACTTCTTATATCCACATGTGTCTACCAAAACTTTGAAACCAATTAAATGTTTTGAATTGTTGAAAAAAAATAACATTATTCCTAAATACTTCTTTGCTGCACATGTTTTAACTAACAAATTTTAATTTAATTGCTACTAACTTGAATGCAATATTTTTATTATACCAAAACATAATATTAGTTTTAAGTTATTATTCTTTTTTTTACTACAAATAGTCTCTTAACATTTTCTACTAATTGTTTGTAAAATGAGTGTAATGTAATGTAGTAACAAACATTAAGTTTTCTATATAATTTTTGTTAAGATAATGAATGTTATCATTAACATATTAAAAAGACTTAAAGGGGAGATTCTGAAATGCATTTAAATTTGTTAAAATGTGCGCAAAACTTAAGAATATTTAAATGGGCATGAGAAAAGTTAAATTAAATTTTACATCTAACTTCGCAAAACTTCAGAATCAAATAAGAGTTTAGGTAAATATTAAATTAAATAAAATACTCACTCATATAATCATTAAGATAAAAGAGGAATGCTTAAAATGTGAATATTATCCTAAGTTGTATGTATTAATGTTGCATATATGCACAGGGTTACAAAAGTTTATGTACGGCGGTTATAATGTTAAAAAACATGTCACGGGACCGTACCATAATTTTTGAAGCTGGAAAAAAGGACTTTAATAATTTAAGTTTCGATTCGAAAAGCAACTAGAAAGTTGAACTTTTCTAAATTTTATTGAAAAATATTTAACGTTTTGAAAATTATAAAGTATTTTTTGAAAAACCAGTGAAAATACTATATTTTGTTGTGTCAAATTTTCAGAAAATCAAATCACGTAATATACATATTTTCATTTTCACGTAATATACATATTTTCATACAAATTCTTTCATACGAAATTCAGATACACAAACACTAGTTAATACAAATCATTTTTTATAGATAACTGGCAGACCTGACAAACTACGTTTTGGCAAAGTTAAGGCGTCGCTGGTCCACAGCAAACATTACTGTTGTATTATCATACAATTAAAATATATTTTAAGTGACATAAATGTGCTTGTTTATCTGTCCTACGTTTTCTCGAGTAAAACAATTCCTTGAGAAAGTTGTTGGGACCAAATTAGAGAATTTGGTTTATTCTTTATATAGTCCATAATCAATACTTGCTTTGTATGGTTATACCCCTCACCCCATGATCCCATCAGAATTTTTTGTGTTGCTTTCTGTGAAAATTACATCAAAATAGATGCGGCCGTTTAAGAGTCTATACGTTACATACATACACATATGCTATTTTATTATATGGACATACAAATATACCTATGTTGGATCCTATTTTTAATTATGCGATTTTGGTCATTTTTATCACTGTAATGAAGTACATATTCATCTGATTTTTATAAAAAAAAAATTAAAAAGTTCTTCGTTGGAATTTTGAATTGTCTCAAATATGGATCTTTAACTTAATTTATACTGAACGAATTGTACTCGTTTTAAATAGTGATCTGCGAAGGACAATTTCATTAAACTAGGACCGTTATTAGAGAAGGGAGGATTGAAGAATACATACTTTATGTGATATATACATTATCGAGGTCTTAAATAATTCCATCTTAGTTTTACATACTGAATGGCAGAAGATTATTTAGAATATGGTACAAAATTTACACAGTATTTTAGTTTTTTTGGACTCAAAAATAACTTGCGACTTTTAATGAACTAAAATAACATGTTCAAAAATGAATAAATGTTAAGAGATATTTTGATTTTTCCTTACACATCCAAATCAGTAGAAAAACCCCTACAAAGTATCCTTATGAAATTTGTCAGTTTCGATAAAATCTTTTTGGACCGTTACTTATTAAGTCTCCCTTCAATAAATCACCAAAATTTTTCACAAATTTTTAGATCCTAGGTTTTATCGATATTTTCCGCTCACGATGTTCTTTTTATTTATGTAAGATTCGGTTAAGACCAACAACACTATATTATGGCTCAAGCATGAACAATTAACGACCGACACACGTATTATTCGATTCTATTATTTGTTTTAATGTTGAACGTACTTGTTTGAAATATAATTAAATTCACAAGTGATATCAAAATTCTTAATCATCACAATATTAAGTGCTTTTTGATATATATTCACTTTTAAGTGCTTAAAGGTAACTAGTCTATATTTGAATTATGGCTACTTGTGGACCGATATACTAATTAAAATTTGGAACACATTTGCTTAAGATTTAAATAAAAAATCTTCATGCATCAATAAGCTTAAAATCCATTCATATGTGATACATCAAATCAATCATCTGTAACAAGTTTTATTGAGATGTCTCCAAAATTTCGTACTGAGTGTAAGTAACGTAAGATGATATCTAGCCAGACAGACTGACGCACATCGTTAAATCGACTCCGAAAGTGATTCTGATTGAAATGGTATATGTGTAGTATATATAATACCCCAAGCTTCTATAGTGGTTTAGGGCATTACGGAAACTCAACCTTCTTTTATAAAACAAAATTGATTTTTATGAAATTATTTACTTAACATGCAAAAAAGTATACGTTTGAATACTTTAGTATATTTGTAAAATATTTTGATATTTAATTTATGACTGATCAAAGAAATGTTGCAGATCTCATATTAGTTTGAATAATTCTACCCAAAAATAAATTTTCTATTAAAAATATTGTGTTAAAAAATTATCATGGAAAGCATCGTATGCATACTTTCTAAACCCTGTGTATATGTATATATATTTAAAGTTTTCCAGGAGTGTTAATATTGTAGTATGAGTATGTATGTTAAAAATGTATTTACTATATGTTGATAAAGTAAACTATGATAATTACATTCGGTTTTTACTCCACACACATAGACACACACACACAAATACACATATATATAAGATAGAAGTAGAAATTAATTACTTTGTGGTATAAAATATTTATATAATATTTATATACATACATAAGTATAACAGTTACAACTACTCCAAGTATGTAAAATAATACTTGTTAATATTGAGTTTTTCAGGTATGGGTTTACAAGTACACGAGGTCAGTTTCAAAATTATTTTAAAAATGCACTAACATATTTTAAAATGTTATTGAAAGAAATTTCTTCTCTAAATACCTTTCCATTTAGCCTTCTATATTTATTTTATATATAAAAATCTCCTTTTTAAATGTAATAAATATGTCCATTGTATATACTTAATTACATCGTTATATATTACATAAATAGATATAATTTTCTCCATCAAAATGTTTAAAGAAAATTTTTAGAAATTTTAATGACAGTTTATTTTAAAACGCTTTAATTTATGTTTTTAATGATTTTTTCTTATTTTTCTTAATCTAATGGCAAAAAGATTTTTTTCCAAAATTTTTATGGAAAATTCATTAGAATTAGATCATAAATATTGAGCATTTGAAACAGATCAATAGCAAGAAGGTGAAGGCTGAGATATGCAAAATTTTGATACAGCCCAAAATTTGAGTGCTGTATGGTTTGTAATGAACCCAAAGAAACTATATTGCGCGGGAGTCATTATTTGAACTAGTCCCCATCTGAGGCCCCTTCCAGAAATATTGTTTATAGATTATGAAATTCTTAAATATGAACCGATTTTAATAAAAAAAACTAGCACAATTAATTACCTAACGGTCTTAAATATATGTTACTAGTATTATTAATATCGGCCCATATTGTTATCCTGAATAAAGGTTATTAATTTGATCATTATTGGACCATATTTTGCTATAGCTCCCCCTTCTCGAGGAACATATTTGAGCTTAGTAAACGCTTAAATAAAGACCAATTCCATAGAAATTTTACACAATGATTTTTTAACTGTCTTTAAAATATTACTAGTTCGAACAATCTTGTCCATATAATGTCTCTTCGGGGAATAGCTGATCTCGGTCCATATCTTCCCGAAAAGCAAGTTTTGGCTTATAAGGGTAGTAAATTTTCTGTCTTCAATGTGGGTTATTATTCTGACCAATATCGGTCCATATTTTTCTATAGTTGCCACATACGTATCTGGTTTCTATTCTTTATCATTATTTTTTTAAATATAATGGATATTTAAATTCTTTAGCGCGATAAAAATATTTATAGGTAATTTGAGGTTTTTTAGGGACCTTTTCCTTAATCGGCGTTTAACTGATGAATGAGTAAGTGTTTTGATGTTTTTATCTTCAACTCATTTTATTTTTTGCATAATGTTAGTGCAGCATTCTAACTTGTTTTTAATCAGTTTCTAGGAAATTTAAAATCTAACAAGTTTATATCAATGGCCTTGTATGATTTAAAGTATTCTTTAATTTAACGTATCTAATTATTTATATGTTTAATTAATTGATAGTTTAAGTTATTTATTTCACTGATTCATTAAATTGTAACCAATGACATATCATTATTTTAAATTAAGTAATTAAATCTATTAACAAGGAGAGTCAAATCACTTCAGACGTGTAATAACAAATATATGCCAACTTTAATTCAGAGATTTCAAAAACAGTGCAATTTGATAAGAGAAATGTAAAAGGAAAAGTTATATAACTTTTAAACGTCTTATCAGATTTCAATGAAATTTTGCACATACGATGGTACATGTGACCAAGGCAGATCAAAGAGAAAGTGTTTGAATTTGTACACGGAGATCTATACTCTGACAGCCAAATAGTAAATAAGACATTTTCATCCAAGGATATGGTTTCATGCACCGTCGTGGATTACAGGTTATAATTAAATTCTTCAAAACATAAGATAGTCTACAGAAATATACATGCATTTTTTACCCTAAAGAATTTGATTGGTCGAAAATATTTGTCAATTACATAAAACTGAATTCCTATAGAGGTAAATCAAAAGCTTTATTATAAAATTTTATTTGGAAGTAAAAATTTGCACGTAATCTTTCTTATTTGTATCATTTTTTAGAATTAAACTCTTTTTAAAAAGCAATAAAAATATAATTCATTTTTTAAAAAATAAAATTAAACTCTTTGAAAGACCCGATCTTACTAAGAGTAATGGAAAGAGTGTTCTTATTAATCAAATGATAGACAAATTATGATTTCTTTAATTCAATATTATTCCATTATAACTGAAATATTTTATTACTTTTAATATATCTTAAATTAATTTTTAGAGATCTTAAAAAATTATTTTTTTTTTAAATTAAATAAATTTAATTATTGTTCCAAAAATATATTAAAATATTAAAATTAAAGCAGGCTATTAAATTACATGTAAAATTAAAAAACAATATAAATAGTAATTAATTATGCGTATATTAAAACTCTTTACTTTATTATTGACTCCACGAACAACAATATAATTATAAGAGTCTCATATATAATTAATTACTATAAAAAATATACTGATGTTAAAACCTCATACCTTCACACACATACACTCCAAATACTCAAAGGAAATTTATAAAAATGACAACACAGTAATTTAACAAATTATTAACAATGATGCATGATTTTTATTTAGACAACAAAAACTACAACGATAAGTTTCAAGGCAATAAATTAGAAAAGGATATACAGAAAGAACATAACATTTACTCATCCTTGAAATGTAAGTAATTTTCAGCAATTAAGGAAATTAAGAAAGAGACATATTTTAAACAACTACAATAATAAAACCAACAACACAAAAAGGTTACAAATATCCTTTTTTAATGACACTCACGTACTGAAAGCGTATTTGTAGTTGTTAAACTATGTCCTTGAAAAAGTTAAAAATAAGTATTATTTTGCTATAAGGTGGGAGTGAGAGAGAGACTACATTGAGGCGTGACTAAAAATAAAACAAAAGTTTTAAAATTTAAAAGCAAATTAATGTTTAGCATACATTTAGGATGATAATAAATAATTATACAAACAGAATAAGGAAAATCTGCCTAATTACAGGAACATAAAATTAGAAAACCATGTTTTTAAATTAAAAATGCCATGTAATTGTATTAAAAGCAAATAATATATTGTTATAATAATAACAAATGGAATTTGTTTTTATTATCATTGTACTAAAAATAATTCTAGTTAAAATAAATTTAAAATATTTTAAAAGACACGATTTAAAATCGCAAGTGACACATAAAAAATCTCTAGAATCTCAATGAACTTGATTCTTCAAAATGATTTTAATTAAGACTCGACTCTTAACGACGCTTTTAAAAATATTTTCCGGTAGTTACCACATCAGTTTATTAGCGACAGCCAGGTCGGTTATAAAAGATTAAAGAAAAACTATAATTTCTCTAAAAATTTAGCAACTTTTGGAATTGTACTGTGCTTAGTAAGATTACAATAAAAAAATAAGAATGTACATTTTTCAAGGTCTAAAGAAATTTTGACATTTATTTTCTTTACATAAATTTTTAAAGTCATGAAATAACTTTATATTTGTATATTTTTAATTTGAACAAACTCGGTCCATATATTGATGTAGCTCCCATATCAGGCCCCTCACCGAAAACAGATTTCAGCTTATAAAACATTTAAATAAACCAATTCTATTAAAATTCAATCAATTCTATTAATTCAATCAATCAATTCTATCAATTCAATCAATCAATTCTATTAAAATTTAGCACAATAATTTTTTTAAATATAATCAAAGAATATTTTAAATATGAATAATCTTGATCCAAATTTTGCTGTAGCTCCCATATAAGACCCCTTCCCGGAAAACAGTTTTGAGCTTATAGCAAGCATATTTTTTTATCCTCCAAAATACAAGTGGTGTAGAGAGTATATTAACTTTGTCATTCTGTGTGTAACGCTAAGAATGAATTATTTCCGACTCCATAATGTATGTATATCTTGCTTCAAATCAAAATCTCAGTCGATTTTCGTAAATCTGTCTGTCTGCTCACATTCACAAAAATTTACAGAGCTCAAATTGGAAAAAGGTAGTTCAGTATAAAAAAGTTATAGCCAAAATAATAACTAATTTTATGACTCATAAAGTGTTTCTGTATTATATACTATATACATTTGTAAGTGTATGTGTGTATATGAACATCTACGGAACCTACTCTATTAACTTCACACGAATTTGTGGTGGAGGATATTAAAGATTCGGCATAGCCGAATATAGCATTCTTACTTGTTATATTTTAGAGTTCGGTTTTGCTTTTCTTAATAACACAGTTTAGCACAAAAACGGTTTCTGTACTGATATGTTACCAGGAGAGATCAAAAATATCTATATACTGATGTATTCAAGATGAATTTGAAATATGGGTTTTAGCTGATGCTGATATGTCAGTCTCACTTAATGTTTGCCTGGCTGACCATCAGTCCACAAAACGTTGCTAAAACAGTAAAGGTTTATTAGTTCGAATGTATATTAATAAGTTTATTTAGTTTGAATCTACATTCTATCGGTAAATAAATGACATAAGTCTCCATACGACCATTCTTTGAATTTAATTTTTAATGGTATTAATATTTTAATGTTATTAACTAAATATTTAAAGTAAATACAGTATTAAATTATATGAGTGCCAATCCAGTTACCCCAAATCATCAAAATCAAAAATTATCTCCTACAACAGAAATTTTTCACAAATCATTTTATCGTGATAATTTCATAAGTATGCGTGTATTATACAAGCATTAAATAAAATTCAACAAGGGTACGATCATTCATTGCCTTGTCATAGTGTAGGTATATATCTTGGAAAATTTGTAGCATATAGATGTCCAAATTCGGAACACCATGGTTTCATTCCCATTAGGTTTATTAGGTCTAGTTACTAACCATTATTTTTCTACATATCTGCTATAACTGTGGGAAATTTGAATGAAGTTTGATTAGAAAATTTACAAATTAATTTGATTTAACACAGCATTTTGAATGAAGAATTCTTTAACATCATAAAAGCAGAATAGTAAAGCACATAGGAAATGGAAATTTTTCACTCATACTAATTGTAGCAAATTACTAGAAGTACTAACATGATTTACAGAATAGAAGTTGGGTTTTTTATTGACTACCAATTACTATACATATTGTTACAACACCATCATCATACACTTTCCAATCAAGGAATTTATCAGTTTTAACGGCTCAAGATCTATTAAAAACAACAATATGTGCAGTCATCATTTATTACGATATGGCAGCAGTTTCTATTGGAGAGGTCACAAGGAAGGAAAAACTAATTGAAATATCAGCGAAAGTTCACAAGGAAATTGTTTTCAATGCATTATTTTTCAATCCCTTATAAGTTCTATTTTTCAATATAATTTAAATTACTTATCAGGATTTGAAGTTCTTAACAAGCTAAAGAAGGCTAGTCACAAACTGGGGAATGATTGAAATCTGGATTCATCATATAAAGCAATAAGTCTGCTTTTTTGCTTATCCAAGTTATTTGAAAGCTTTTTTTGCAAAATATTACGGAATTTTTTGAAAAATCATATTCATCCAAATCCATATACAAGTTTTTTGCAAGAAAGGCTTCGCAGCTGATTTTAAACTTGCAAGGAATATGTTCTCTTTAGAAAAAATTATTCTTTAATTATAAGTCTTTGATTAAAAGACATATTGTTTGTCCTAAGAAAGGCAGATCTAATATAATATTAGAACCAAAAAAATCGTATGTAACATCTATACAAATTTATAAGGCCAAATTCTTGTATAAAATCATATTCTTAGTGGATTAGCTGTTTCCGTCTGCCCACCATTCTGTCTATATTTGACACAGTCACTTATTTAATAAGTCTTCTTTAGTAAAGGAAACATTGAGTACCACATTTCTACATCAAATCAAATGGTTAAATCTTATACTGTAATATTTTTTATCTGAAGCAAATTGTTATTTATTCTAGATTATTGGTCCAATACTAAAAATATAAAGGACAAAACCTCAACAAACAAAACTTATTTTTGTAACTAATTTGGTGCTCTGAGCGTATACTTAATAATATTGATTTATATAACTCATACGCATTATTGTACCAAATAAAACAAAATTTGGCATAAAACTTTGTTAATACGAAGCAAATATCTATTAAATATCAACATTGTTCTTAAAATTATTTTCTTTGTAACCAAGTTACTGAACACTTAATACACATCTGTATTTTTTATTCACGCTTCGAGTGAATTAATTATGGTTTTGTGAAAAACAAACTTTACTATATAAAATATTCAAAAATAAGAAATAATAACATATCTTGACTACCTGTCTTGAAAAAATACCTTTCTGTGCGCGACTATTTGAAAATTCTCAACGGCAACACAGATTTGAATTTCTTCTTTTAAAATATTAAAATTTCTTAATAAAAGCAAAATTTTCAAATTAAATTAAACGTTTACAGAACACTTTAATTAAATAAATACAAACAAATTAAACTAGTTTATCCTCAACCACATTTGTAACCAACAATTAAAGAAGGAAAGAAAACTCTTGACATTTATTTAAAGTTACTAACATTTATCCATCATTATTTTATTTCCTTCACCACCACAAGTGATGAAGAGTGTAAACTAACTTTGTTATTGCGTGTGTAACTCTAAGAAGAGATAATCTCAGACCCCCATAATAAATATATATTCTTGCACCAAATCAAAATCTAAGTCGATTAAGCTATATCCGTCTATCTGTCATCTGTCCGTGTTTCTGTCTGTTCGTTGTTCACATCCGCTCACATCTACAATAATTCACACAACTTAATAAAATTTTTGCTGAGTATTTATTGCAGTCTTAGACAGTTTTCTATTTTAAATCAGCGAAATCTGTTCAGTACACTTTAAGATATGGTCTATATCTTTAAGTATACTGAACAGATATCTGGGGCAACCTCTCAGTTTAAGCAAGAAACGGTAATAAAATTGTCAATTACAAATCGAAAATTTTGAATGAAATTTTGCCATAATATTAGACTGTATGTACTTCATTACTGATCAAAATCGTTTTAGTAAAAAAATTGTAGTCTAATATGTAACTAATTTTATGACTTATTAAGTATTCCGTATTTAAGAAAAATTTTTATATATTGTATGCGTCTGTAAGTGTATGTGTGAGTATGTATGTAAGAAAAATAACGTATTTACTTCACACGCATTTGTCATGTAGGGTATTGAATATAGCATTCTTACTTGATTGTTTTTAGTGTCAAATTATTCAGTTTTTATAGACTTATTTAAGGTCACACTAATAAAGTGGGTCAAACTGTTTTCTATATGGTTTCCACTAACTACAATTAAATCCAACTAATTGAAAGTTAATTGTTGGCAATTTCTTTTTAAAACTGTTAACAAATAACAAGAACAGATACTTAATATATAAGTATAAACTTTATTTCAAGTGTCGTTTTTTTAATACTTATACTTATAAACAATGAACATACAAATACAGTTTATGGACACGTATTTTGTATTTAGTATCCTATAAGTATTTAACACTTAATGACAAAAGTAGTTAAAGTGGCTTTCTTTATTTTTTCTTTAAGTGTAATCCATTGTATAAATTATTCAAATAAAATTGTCATGAAATTTTATAGTTAAAGACATGAATTAACATTTAAACGCATTTAATTTAACTTTGCCTTGCTCTAGTTTTATACATTTAAGTGGAATTGTAAAAAGTATATCGTATTTAAATTTATTTCTTGTTCTTATTTTCTAGTTTTTTGCTTTCTTTTTGCTGAATTTTATATTCGTTACTTGTCTTTAAGTATTTTTGCTTTTATTTATTGCTTTTATAAAAATGTTACAAATAAATGTCATTAAATACAGTTTAACCCTTTTAAATGGAAAAGAAGTTAAGTTTTCTTCTGTTTTCTTTTTGTCAGTAAATAAGTGTACAAAATACAAGTTCTCCTGAGTCTCTTAGGAGTTTATTAAAATGATGAAAATAAGCATAAAATAAAAAATTAAAAGAAAGAAATGTGAAAGAAAGTAGTAATTTAAATTAATAAACGTTGTTTATTAAGATTAAGATGAAGATGAAGTGGATCTGCGCTACAAAGAAACTAAGGAATGAGATAGAAAAATTTGTAACACACGTTTTCCACTAAAATTTTAACCCAAATATTATTTGACTTTTCTTTAATCAATTTATCCTTGTAAAGCATGACAGTTATAATATGATCAGATGAATATATTGTTAATCTTATTAAAATGAGTGAAATTATATAATATTTTCTACAAACCCCAAATTGGTGCTACAACAATTGACCAAGCACATAAAGATTTGCCATTAAACTTTTTCAATGTTATTTAGAAGTACTGGGATAACTAGCACGTTGATAGAAAACCTGGTTTATGTGGAAAAAATAACCCACATGATATTTTTAAAGCAAAAAAGAGCTTCCAACACATCTGGTAGAAAAGCAGTTCAGTTTGCTCAGTACTCGGACTATTTTGTACGAAATGTTAAAGCTAATAAAATGTTCCTTAAAATGTAGAGGCCAAGAACAGAGAACGAAAATTTTAATTCAGCTTTTCAGTACAAAAATATTCTTCCTGCATAGTTCATGACGCAACTTATGTCCTAACAAATTTTTCGCTATTTTCTAGTAAAAATTTTATGTTGCTGAAACTCGAGGGAAGACTGAGAAAAGTTTATGAACCAAAAGCAGTCAAAATTTCCGTAAAAGTTCTTGGTAGACAAATAACATACTGTTGTGGCAAAAGAATCAATCATTTGTTAAAACGGGTTCTATAACTAAAATTAACATCAAGGAATGTATACCAAAAATGCTGCTTCCATTTATAAGACTTGGATTCCTATGGTGAACAAGCTCTTAAGTGGTACAAGAACAATAATGTGGTATATATGCAATAGAGGCAAAATATCCAAACTGCCTGAAGCTTGTTCAAAAAGACAATTGAAGAGCGCCAACAAGTTGTTCAAAAGTTTGCAGATGGACCTCCTTTTCAAGCGACAAAAAGCAGTAATAAATGAAATTCAAAATTTCATCACTAGTGACTGTTTATAGTTCAGTCACTAGTGATGATATAATTATTGTAAATTATAATAATTCTAGTAATTTCAATCAAATAAAAAATTAAAATATAAAATTGTAAATTAGTTGTTTTTTAATTCATGTTAGTTTTTAGCTACAACTTTTCTCCTCGACATTAAAATCCTTTCAAGTATTTGATAAATTTTTTAACGTATAGAGTTTATTAGTTAGAGAGATTTAGAAAAATCCAAAAATTTAGAAAATTTAAGGCCAATAACAAAATTCTGATTCGTTCCTTTAATAATAACACAACAGACTTAAATTTATCAACCTTCATTTTTTAAATTTTTCCGCAAGGATTGTTTTTTGAATTTTTAATTCTCTTTTCACGAGAGCCGAACTCAGAACTTGTTCAGAACAGAGTATTAGAGAATTGCTTTATTCAAATTGCTTGAACACTATTCAGTTTTTAGGTAGAAAATCCATAACTTGGTAGGATAGAATTATGTATACGCTAATGATGGACATAATTTATGCAGAATTTTAAGCACTTATTACCTAGTGTTATAAGTTAATGCGTAATACTTCTATTTATGAAAAGAGCCCAATACTTCAGTATATAAAAAAGTTCAGGCAGGCTCTGTTAAGTATCAACTTCCTGGTCACTGCGAACGTATTCCAGAAAAAGAAACACTTATAGCATTTTTTTTCGCGCTGAAGAAATAAAGCTTTCTCACTGATGTTATCTTCATAAATACATAATACAAATTTTATAAATTTTAGTTACTTTGGAAATAACAAACTGTTGATGACAATAAAAATCTGAATTTTAGGTTGGAATAGAAGAAGATTGTTACATGGACTAATACTACAATGTATGTGAAATATAAAGCATTAAACCGCTATTTCTTATGAAGCATTTTTGATAGTAAAAGGTATTAAAATTCTAATATTTCATTAGACACACTTATATTTGTCTAAATTTTATTTTTGTCACATTTCTTAAGTAAATTTTTTCTTATCATATTAACTCTAATTCTTTTAATAGCGCACTCATATTAATTCAAAATTATAAAAAAGAAAATTCAACTATTCACAGTTCACTTAAATGTCAGTTGTTTTCTAAGCAATAAAAGTCACTCTAACTTCACTAGCTTTTCGCTCTTCTGCATTCAATTTTTCAGTTTGTCTCTCTTTTGTCTTCTTAATTTTTTTAACTCTCCATTTTTTTCTTTATTTTTTACTTAAATATGCAAATTATAGCAATTTGAAATGAGACCAGACCACTTTAACCACATAAAAGCTAATGTTTCTAACCATGGCTTGGACTACTATGAATGTAACACAGCAATATTTTTCGTCCTGCTGTTGTTTTTCTTCTTCTTGTTATTGTCGTTGTTATTAATGTCTTTGAAATTTTGTGGAGAAAACCATTTAATATAGTGGACAACTGGAAAAAATGGATAAAATAGAGAAAACATTGTTTGTAGGCAAAATAAGTACAGGATTTTTTATCCTTTTTTGGTTTTGTCTTCCTTTTTGGCCGTCTACCCAATAGTTTTCCTATAGTTTGTTAGAATTCAGTTGTCTTGTGTTTTACTTGCAAAAAGGAAATAGAAGACATTTTTGTTGTTGGTCTACTATGGCTGTTATTGTTTCTAGAGTCACAAATAGGTTAGATGCAATTTTTATTTATTCTTTTTGTTTTTGTTATAAACAAAAAGCAGAGAAAACAAAAATTAAGGTATAATGTACAATGTGGCAGAAAAAATGAGAGAATGACTACTATCTAAATTTATCGATTATTGATAGAGACTTACTGGCAACAAGTACCAACTAAAAGAACATATAACTGATCAAAAGTAAAGATCCCGACGAGATATATAAATAATAGTTCAAAGATAAGGACTTGGAAACAGTAGTCCACGAAGGTTCTTTTCAATATAAAAAATAACATGTATTAACATTAGAAGTCTTACAATATTAAGATTATTTTCCAATATTAACTCCCTTTAAAAATAAAGCCGAGAAATGATTAATGCATTTTACATATTGGATATGAGACATGTAACACAAGCCCACTTAAGAAAGCAAAGATTTAAAGAGATCAATTATCCAAATACATTAAAAATATTCGACAGAACTCGTAGACACAATCCCCATTAATACTACTCAAATTAATGTGGAGTCTATAGTCAAAACTATTTGGAATACATCAGATGATGAGTTTTATTTCATCCGAATTATATCTTAACCTATAACTGCAGAGCACCCTTTTTGGAATGATCCTACTTTAATAACTTAATATAAAAAGTTGAACCAATTTTTTCTTAAAAGCCGAAACACTGCTCTTACCTCGGAAATACACAATGCTGCCAGAAAAATGAAAAATGTAGGAGCTTACGATGGAAAATCTTTTGAATATATATGCCGAATATGTTTGCCGTTTTGTCATAATATTACGTAAAAAAGAGAATTAGTTTTCAGATAAAGAGCAAGGCAGTATTTTTTTAACTCTCTGTATTTAGTAGGAGTATAATCGTATTTTATATTATAAGCTAATAAAATTACCTCTGGCGATCTCAGAGCACTTTTGTCAGAGCGCATCTGTCAGCGAAAAACGATCAGAATATTCAACTAGATATTATGACATATTTCTCCGTTAGAACTACTGAATAACATGTTGCAAACCACACAAAATGTATGAATTGAAAGTTTTGGGTCATCCGTCATATTGTCTCCAACTTGTCCCCTCTGACAACCACTGACCGATACAAATAAGATTTCGATGTTTTTATTTTTAAACTGAACCAATTTTGGTGGATTTTAATAGGTACAAGGACAAGAAATTTGGTTCGATTTTATAGAGCTGAAATGGGCACATTTAAATCAACTCAGATTTTAATTTAAAACAGGAATACATGTACTCTTTGTTTTTTGTGGCATTTTTGGCGTTAGAACCGGATTGATGGATTTTATTATATCCTCTTCTGCGGATGTATTATTGGAGGAAATAAAAAGTCATAATTTTTGAAGCTTTGCACAATTGAGGCGAAATAAATAAATAATTTGCCTCCTCAGCTCCGAAATATAGTTCAAATGAGTGAATCAAGCTCTGAAACATAGGTTAAAGTACAAAGGAAAGATATTAAGCTCTTAATACAAAAGAGTTAAAGAAATCCAATCATTATTAGCGATTAAAAGTTTAGTGTTAAAAATATCCCGCTTTAAGCCTTACTAGTAGCATTAGTCAACTTAGTGAAACCTTTTTCCAAAACACTTGATACCACCCCATTGTATAAAATATTCGTAAAACTTAAGTCTAAAAAACAAAATCTAAATATGCTAAAAGTGCAAAATGAAGAATGACTTGTTTTTTAAGACTAAATTGTTATTTGTTTGTCAGCAAAAAAGAAAAGAATTAAGAAAATAAAACAAAACACTAAAGGAACCAATCAAATAACAAACAAAAGTCGTTATTTTGTATCCTACGGGTTCATTGCTGTGTTGTTATTGTTGTGAATTTACTAAATGCAGCAAGTCAACGTAAATCTTTTATTCTGAATTTTTTTTCCCTCGACCAGTAATAAATGTCTAACAAAAGTTGCTATTTATTGTTATATTTATTTCTCTTAAAACACAAAATATGTTGTTTTCTAAAGCATTTTTTTTTTTTTTGAAAAACAATAAAAGAAATATTATTTAGAAAAAGAAATGTCAGGCTAATGATAAAGTACAAATAGCTTTAAATAAAGTTATTTTAGAAAATTCAGACAAAACATTAATTTTTTATAAAATTATATTTTTATACACTCCACCGTCACAAGTGGTGAAGAGGGCATATTAACTTTGTCATTCCATGTAAAACACCAAGAAAAATATCTAAGACCCCAAAAAGTATATATATTTTTGCATCATTTCGAAATCTGGGTCGATTTTGGAAATATTCTCACGCCTAAAATAAATGTCTGAAAGCAATTAAATTTAGCCTGATTATTAAAACCCAATATATTGGTTGAGTAAGAAGAGTAAAACTTTTCTAACTTGTTCCAAAAGTAAACAGATTTTAACAAAAATCATGAAAATCGGATCAATATAAAAAAGTTATAGACTTATATATGCAAAGTTTTGATACACCCCGAAATCTGTGTGTTTTATAGCTCCTATATAAGGGCCCTTTCTTGAAAAGGGTGTTAAGCTTATACAACTTGCAAATAAATACCAAATCTATCGAAAATTGGCTCAATTAATTTCCTAACTGTCTTGAATATATGTTATTAATTTGATCAATATCGATCCATAGTTTGCTAAGGTCTCACCCGAAAAACGAGTTTGAGTTGAGAATTAATTTAAATTAACCAACTTTAATACATATTATTAATTGGACCAATAACGGTTCATATTTTGCCAATTATTTTTTATTGCTGCCTTATAATCCCACTATCTGGAATTCTGTTTTAGGCTCAAAAGGTTTTATGTGCCAATTCTATCGAAATACAGAAATTTATATAAATGTTTTCAATTTATATAACTAATTTTATGGATAATACAATATCCACAACACATGCTAATTTTTAGATAGTAATAGTGGTGGAGGGTATTTCAGATTCGACACAGACGAATATAACATTCTTATTTGTTTGTCTATACAAATTGCTTTAACGTAACAAAAAATTCTTTTACCATATTTTAGTATTTATTAATTTTTTAAGTTGTTTGTTAAACAATTTATTGCTTAAAGTATTTCATATATTATTTATTATGTAATTATGCTATAAATTTATTTTAATAACTTTTTAAACACTCTTAATAGTGTTTTAGACAGTACTAAATTAGAAAGTATGCATTAAAAAACATTTTATTAAATAGCCTACAAGCATGCTAAACAATCTTGTTACAAAGTTTGAAATTATAACAAATGTTAACAACACTTTAAGGAGATATTTGTGAAAATGAATGGTAGTTACCATAAAATGGGTAAAAGAATATTACTTAAATATGAATGAATTACTAAGGAAATAAGGGGGAATCAATTGAAAAGACAGTTATTTAAACACCAACATCAGTGGTCCCAAGAACTGTTTTTACGTTCATTTCAAAATGATCTGGAAAAGCACAAGTTCTCTGTCGATTTTTTAAAAATACCAAAACCTGAGGTTAACTATTTGAAAAGTCTATCTTCGCCCCCTGGACCCACTAAAACGTTTGCTTTTCCAAGCAGCGTGTGAAATTGAAAAATTCTGAACACACGTTTTCATTACAACTTTTAACCCAAGTTTAACACGACAGTTGCTATGTTTATTATCAATCAAATGAATATATTGTTAATCAGTTTAAAATGATTGACCAGAAAAAAGTTCGTACTAAAATTATTAAATATTTTCCACAAAATCCAACTTAACCCTACAAAAAGTTGGTCCAGCATTCATTAAACTGTTTTCAATGTTAATAAACATTACTGGGAAAACTTGTCAATTGTCAGAAAACAGGTAGAAATAATAGCTCACAAGATGTTTTTTAAGCCGTAAATAAGAAAGCATTTTCTTACTTGAGCTATTTGGTATGAAAGGTTAAATCTAAGGCTTTAAACGTTCCTAAAAGAAACGCTGCTAACAATTTAGATACCAATATTAGAGCACGTTATTGCCAAGTTTTCAAAAAAATATTCTTGCTGTATAATGGATAACGAAACGTTTGTTCTGGCCCTTGAGGGAATGGTGAAGAATTTTTTGAATTAATGTTTGGCCTGAATTGACATCTTGTCACTACAGTAAACAAATACTTGGATAGTAAGAGAACAATCAATATAGCTAATTCTCCAAACTAGCTGGAGCTAATATAAAGCTCTTGTTAAAAGTTTATTGCAGAACACACAATAGGTGTCCAAAGTACTGTAGATTTTAAATTGAATAAACTACCTCTTGAGCAGAAGTGACAGAAGCAACGTTACTAGAAAGGTTTTTCGAAAAATAAAGCATAGAAATGTTATAATTTGTTGATCACCCCCTTTTTACATAAAATTCACAGAATAATTAAATTAAATGAATAAATTCCATATTCAATTCATTTTTATATTCTAAAAAATGTTCAAAAGCTTGAATAAATAAAATTTAAAAAAAATATAATTAATTTAATAAACCAATTAAAAACATTTCTTATTTAAAAAATTTAAATAAAATTCATTTTTGTATAATCAAGTCATAAATTATTATAAATATCAACATTATAAATGAATTTATAACAAATTAAAAATTCAATTATAAAAAAATATTTACCTAAAGATATGTATTATTTTATAGAAATATTCTTTACATGATAAACACACATTTTATATTAATATTTATTGAAATAAAGTCATAAATTCCATTAGAATAATTTGTTTGGTGATAAATTTTTATGAAAATATTTCAACACAATACAAGTGACAAGTTAATAAATTAAAAAAATATGTGAATTAAAATGTATTTATAATTATTCAAGTAGATTATTTATTACTTATAGGTATGTACAGTGGGGTAGAATCGAATTTTTGGGAAAAAATTCTGTAAGTTTGTAACTAACTATACCGACATTATAGAGATATTTATACCCTACACCACCATAGATGGTTGGTTTATTATATGTTTGTGCTAATGTTTGCAAAAATTGTGTTACCCCAACCATTCAGTATAACGTTCAACTCAGAATCATTTGCTGGTCGATATCTCTATATTCGTCCGTCCATCTGTCTGACCGACTGGCTGTAAATGTAAACGTTTTGAACCGTCTAGAAATCACAACTTTTGAGATGTCTCGATAAATTTTTTACATTTTATTATTTTTTCTATCGATCCGAAATGGGGTTTAAAATCAACACCAATCCAGTAGGGATGGGGTTTATAATCCCAATTCTACCGGAATGGGGTTTTAAATCAAAAAAATCCTAAATATAAAGCGATTAAAACGAAATTTTATGCCAGTAAATCTAATAATACTCTAAGACAATATACCATATTATGCGAGGGTCGGCTATTAATTCTCATAGCTTCTATTTAAACCCCCTTTCTTATATCATTTCTAAGGGCATAAATCTCACATAAAAGTTGGTATTGTAATAATAATCAGTCAAATTTTGTTGAATATAAGCAAACATAAATATGCAATATTATACGAGGATCGGTTATAGTTTCTGCTAGCTCTAATATAATCCTCTACCAAATTTTATTGGAAGAGTACAAGTTATTATAGGGTCTGAGGACATATTATAATCCTACTATGAGCCATACCTAAAGTTTTTCCACTGAAAAACACTCACGAGATTTTCGGAAAGAGTACACTGAGACTGAATTCATGCATACGATATTATGATAATTTTTTAATACAATATTGGTTTGTAATGTAGATTTGATTTGAAAATTTGAAAGAGATTCCCATATATATTTATTTCAGATAAATTATATAACTCCAAAAATGTGTGGTTATTTGATTTAGCTCCAATACAAAAATCTTAATCGAAATAAACTTTTAAACATATAAAACTCTTATATATGTATTATTATAATATAACGAGTATTGGCGAATATTTAGTGGCAAGGTCCCACATTAGACCTTATCCCGAAAAGGGGGTTAAGCTTTAAAAAACTTATTGGTGTAGTAACATTTTGTAGCCTTTTTTTTCTAAAAACAAATAAAAATAAAAATTTCGTTAAAGTACTATTTTTGTTATTTTTAAATCAAAAAGTGATAAAAGTTCTACGTCCAGGATAATTCGTGCATATTTTATCACAATCTCATAATAAAAGCTTTATTTGTATAGATTTACTTTAAAGTAAATTTAAAAATTTTTCACAAAAATTCACCAAAAAATTTTCAATTCATTTATGTAACCAAACTTAACTTAATGCGTAACATTTCTTCCGGCTATAAATGTCCCGTTTTTTACCATTTACATATTTCTTTTATCTGTTTATATTTTTCTTGTGGCCTAAAGAAAATAGCAAAGAAAATAGTATTGTGTCTACTTTTATTATTATTTACTGCAGATGTCACAACTATAACAATCATATACATTTACAACAATAGAAAAACAAAGTGAAGTGTTTCTTTATTTTGGATTTTATAAACAACAACAAAAACTATAAAAAAACAATATGTTTTTATTTAAGACTAAATTATTATGATTATAATAGTATGGTAGTAACAAAAACAAAAACAACAATACACCATAAACAACTAAAATAATAACAATAACATAAACAAAGTTTAGGTAAGAACAAAAGCAATATTTATTAAAAAATTATCATTACTGACTTTGAATATGAATTCTTAATATTTTCAGAAACCATTATTAAGAGTCAACATATCATGTTACGTAATATGTCATGCCTCAAAAATACATGGTTGTAAAAATCAAACTATGGTTGCTTTAAAATCTTATAATGATTCTTAATGACGAGACTTAACCGATGCTAATTTCAACACACAAAACCGAAACAAACTCGTCATCATACTAATAATGATGTCATCATTACTGACAATTCTATGGTTAACATGAAAAGTCAAAATATTATTTTTGTCTAATTAAAAATTCGTAAATTCCAAAATATTATGTCTAAAATAGGTACTATTAACAATATCTTCAATCTTTGTTAACAATAAAATATTAATAAATCAACTTACGACTATCATATAATTGTTAATTTATTAACAATTATTTTATTGCAGCAACAAAAATCTTAAAAAATTATATCAGTTCAACAATTGTCGTACTGTCGAGACACTAATGTTTGCAAGAAAATGTTAGTGTTGTTTCCTTCCCTGGAGAATTATGTATACAGAAAGATTATCAATCATTTCGTTGTTAACTATTGGAATTCAATCAGAAGATTTATATTAAATACAACTGATTTAGTGAAAAAGAAAATCGGGCGTATATGGAAAGTTTTGGGCTGCCTGTTTATAACTTAAGAGGCTTAAGAACAAAGAAGAGAAGAAGTAGCAGTCTGATGTTATGTGAAAGTAAGGAGAACGAAGTAAGATGATGAGTGCAGTAATAGGTCCAAATCAGTATCACATATAGAGTAAAAAACTCAAAATGCGATCACGTAATTAAATATGTAAGCAGACATATACTTTCATTATGCTATTTGTGTTATGCTATAAAGAAGAGCTCAACCTCTATACGTATCTTAAATGTCGTGAATAATAAACGTCGTCTGTGTAACCCTGATAACTCGATCGTATATCTTTTGTTCACTATTCGAATGGCAGCAATCTCAACCTGCAAAGCATTGCATTCTTCCAGAAGTTTGAAAAACATCCAAATGATGAATTCCTCAATACATTGTCACCATTTTTAGAGCGATCAGCCACGCCTCATCTGATGAGTACAGTATGCTGGGGCAAGGAAGGGATTTAATTGCCGATGAGTATTTGAAGTGCACTTGTGACTATCATAGCACTCGCATAACAATGTTATTTGGTCATCATATTAGCCAGTTAATTTTCGCAAATGAAGCACCAATCGTTGTGAACACAAATGTTCCAGTAATAAGCAGTCCCATCATCGTGATTTCAAACAAAAGGCTATAACGTGGATTAACCAGAAATTCGTAAGATTTCAAACTTCATATAATTCAAATTGAACATATAAAGATTATTTTCAAAATGAACTTGACATGATATTAGGGATATAGGAGTACCTACTGTGCTATTCCACTTTTCCTGTGAATGCCAAAAAAAAAAAATTCCTTGGAGACTATATAATAGACCAACTTTTTTGCTAAATCAACAAATATTGGAAGCACTATTTTCTGTTGGGTATACAAAAGTTATGACGTTTATTGCTCAATAAAATATAATAAATATGTGAAGAAAATTATGATAAAGGGTGCAGTATAAGAATTACAAAAGAATGCAGTACTATTTGTTATCATCATATACATATATAAAAATAATACATTCACACTTAAAATAACCTAAAAAAATGTATTCTTTTTCCCTTACAAATCTTAATTTGCCAAAAAATAAGTACAAACATACATGGACATCAGTATATGCGTGTGTTGAAAACATCTTCATGATTTTCTTTATTATTTTTGTCATTGTTGTTATTACTATTATTATTGTTTTTGTTATATGAACAATGTTTTTTGCACATATACACAAACAAAAACAGTTCGTGTTCATTTAAGATCCTTTTCATTTTTGTAAATAAAAATCCTGAATTTATATATTTAAGTGTAAATGTGTGCATGTATGTGTATGCTTGCCATTGTTGCTGCCATTGTCAGTTGTGATATGTATGACTTTCCTTTTCATTTCTGAAATAAAAAAAAATACGAAGAAGGAAAAATGAACTGTCTTTTGGTTTTTCCTCTTTATTTTTGTTTCTGTGTTAAGTTCAGTAAAAATAACAGTATTTTTATATGCAATAAATACTCATACATGTACAATTTACAATTTCATTTATACTTATATTTTATATATAAAATGTTCCTGTTTTATATGTATATATGTGAGTGAGTTTGTACAAATTTTCATTTTACTAGTTTGGTTTAATATAAAATATATGTTTTTTTTTTTTGTTATTTTATTTATTTTGTTTATTTTCCTCTTTGTTGTTATTTGTTTTATCGCAAAAATATTTTTTGCTGTTTTGACAAAAACAAAAAAAAAAAATAAATAAATAACTGAAAAATAATACAAAAAGTGTATAAATGTTTTGAAATCGTGCTGCTGTCTAAAGTACAATATTTAAGTCTTCTTATGTGATCTGTTCGAAATGTATAAGACTCTTCTTTTTTAAAAAGAGAGAAAATTTCAAAAAGTTAGGATTAGAGGACTTAAAATTTTGTTACTATAGTAAGAAAAAAAGAAAAGTACAAAAGTCTTTGAATGAAATGGCAGTGGCCTCATTAGTGTTGCAAAGTTTATAAGAAATAAGTATGAAAAAAGTTTTGTATTTTTACAAATTTTATTTTTTGCACCACAAAAACTTGTTTGAATTTTTTAAGTTTTTCCTCTTTAAATTAAATTTAAAAATAAAAACAAAATTTTTGTTTTATAAAATTTAAAAAAGACAACTATTTAACATTCAGAGTAAAACTACTTAAAACTAACGTATGAGTAATATTATAATTACAGAGAGTAATATAGCGTATACGTCACGACACATGTATGATACATAAAAAAGTCAATCAGCGCACAGCAATTCGTTTCATGGACAAAAATACTGAAGTATTCAGAACAAGCTGAAATGTAGTTTAATGGATGTTTACAAATTCATGATTTTATTATAGACTCCTCCAAGGAGCGCTAAAGTGATATTATATTTAGACATTTTTAATAAAAAACTGTATATATAAGATCAAAAATCGATTTTTCAAAATGATTTTCGTTGTTTTTTTCTTTTGAACCATACAATAGATTTACAAACAAAAAATAAAAAAATTAAAAACACAAAAATATTTATATTTTCCACCGCCAATATTTTTTGCAATCAATTAAATTTTACAAATA
>PYHX02000158.1:74266350-74302268 GCA_004302925.2 Cochliomyia hominivorax | reverse complement strand
CCTTCCCTATATTAACGCCACCCTCATAACCCATATTGTATATAAATTCTTGCATCTAATCAAAATCTGAGTCAATTAAGCTATATCCGTCTGTCTGTTGTTATCACACTCACATACAAAAAATAGGCAAAGCTTAATAAAATTTGAACTGTGTATTTGGCAACGAAGAAGTTTCATAAAACTATCAATTAGTCATCGATAAATTAGGATAAGATTTTTTCATAATATAAAGTTATATTAACTTCATTATCACTCCAAATCTTATCAAAATCTGTTCAGGAAAAAAGTAATAGCCAAAAATATAACTAATTTTATGACTTAATAAGTGTTCCTGTGTTGTGTTTAAGAAAACCGTTTATACATCATGCACGTTTGTGAGTATGCATGAACAAAACATAACGTATTTACTTAAATGCGTTTGTGGTGAAAGTATTAAAGATTTTGCATAGCCGAATATATCATTCCTTTTTATTCTTTTTAATAATTTTTTTCTTATTTACTTAATTAATAAAAATAAGTTTTTACTACTTAAAGTTCATATTTATTACAGAAAAATCACTTGCATTGTCTTAATTCATCTAATATGGTAACTTTAATACTGACTTAGCAAAATTTAATAACGGTACTTAATTTAAAAGTCCAAAAAGTCACTAACACCACTTTTAATATAAATTAATGAAAAGAAAAAATAAAATACAATTGAAAAAAGTATAATTATATGAGTTGCTGGAATTATAAAAAGTTATAAAGACAACCCAATAAGTAAGTATCACATAATGGAGGACTTTCAGCACTACTTATTAAGGAATACCGAAAAATAATTGTGACAAATTTCAACAAAATTTGTCCAAATTTTAGAAATTTATAAGCTAAAGACTCTATTCCAAAAAAAGAGGCTTTATCAGGTAGCTTGCTGACTGGCTCAGCATATTCTTATTTTAATGTGATTATTGCAATATAAATGTAAATACATGTAAAAAATTTCATAAAATTATCATTTCATATTGTGATCTACATAACACACTAAATTTGATGTGTATCTAAATTTTACACGTTTTGGCCTACAACTATTTTTCTACTAATCCAATTTTGATTATCTTTTCTCAACGTATAGCTGCATGTTATGTTTAAATTCTGATTAATTCAACTGAAAAGAATAATGAAAATATACAGACGAAATTTCGAATTTAATTGAATCAATATTGACATGATAAAATGTTTTCAGCAGAGGGACAGACATGGAAAATTCTACTCGGCTTTGCAAATATATATTCATTATTAGATCTTATGTGATTCATTTTTAGTATTAGAAACGGAAAGGCCACTTTTGTTGATGGAGGGTATAAAAAATTATCTCTAGTTTATATGAATGAAAATTGAGTCTTTAAAACAGCATGGGGAAGTGTTAATAACATATATTCATTCATTTCGAAACTATAAAAATTATAATAACATACATCCGACCTGCTTTGAGTAATGGAACTTCGTAAGTAAATATTTTTAACATTTATCTGATAAATTTATTAATTTTTTCCGAATTTTTTCAAAAACATCTTTTGCTTTAGGAAAAATTGTGCAGAACGTAAAAAACTTATTAAAAAGATAAATACTTATCATAGTATAGAAAAGAAAACATTAGTAATTTGTTTACAATTAAAATTATTAAATATCTTATTAATTATTTAATATCTTTGTCTAATTATGCGACATTAAATTTCAATAACGTATACTTAATATAATTGCTCTATGAATATCGACCATACGCTACATTAACATGGTTTTAATATTATATCGCTACTAGATAAAAATCGTTCAATAGTTTTAAAATCTCCCTCAGTTAGAAATCACTATCTTTTTTTGCTCCTGATATACTTTATTTTTCCTTCCAATATAAAATCCATAATGTAAGTACAATCCACCTTTATAGCTGATTTAGATTCGAAAAAAACGGCTGTCTGGGATGTTTTGTATACCTTTTAAAATTGTCACAATTTCTACTTTTTTCTACTAAACTGATTTTGATAATTTTTGATACGGTAATTTACCTCATGTACATTTAATTTAATATAATGGCGAAATATAATTGCAATCCTCTGACTTAAAATTAAAAATTTTACGGAAATTCTTCACTTGTATTTGGAGGTTGTCCTTGATATCAGTCTATTTCTAATGATATATTGATGTGGTTTCACTGGTTTCAAATTTAAAACCTTTCAAAACGATAACAAAAACCTAGACCAAATTTCATTGAGCTCTTTAAACTAATGTGGATGTAAGCGTTCCAACAACTGGTAGAATAAGATACGTACAAATGAACCTGAGTAAATTTACTCAGATTTTGATTTAATGCAAGAATTTATATACATTGTGGTGTCTTACATCTTAGCGTTTCACACATAATAACATAGCTAATATATCCCCTTCATGATTTGTTGTGATGGAGGGTATAAAAAAACTAATTGTTAATTATTTCCAAATTAAACTGAACAAATTCCTGATCTTAAAATATATAAAAAATGTTATTATTCTGCGAACTAAACCTTTCGCAATCTTATTTTCTGAAAACGCCCTTTTTTGTGAGAATTTATTTTCAGAAGTTCTCCTTTCTTGTGCAGCTATTCGAAAAATTTTGATGATAAGGCTGCAAATTTATACAACAATTATTTTCAAAATATGTGCCTTTTATACTAAACAATTTTTTATTAAATGTTAATAATAGAAGACGAAATATTCCTTAGAGTCCTTAATTCATACCAAAACATAAACAAGATGTTTTGATAGTAAATATTTCAAAAATATTCTAACAAATCCTTACTTATATGCACATCTAAATATTATATGTGTAAATGAATTTATACTTTCCCAATACATTTGAATAAATTTACTTTTATATATCGCTCATTTGTTGCAAGATAGTCATAACTCAAAAATCAATTTCTGTATTTAATTTTTTTACTGAAACTTGTTTCTTGGAATTCATGAAAAAAAAACTATGCAATACTGATGTTAAGTCGAAAATTTCAAATTTTGAGTTATGACGACCTTGCAGCAAATGAGCGATATATAAAAAATATAGTTTACTTGTGGTTGTTTCATTTCAATTTATATACTTTTTTTGGGAAAATATTAACAATAAAAGACTTTTTGTTCATCTCTATATGTGTATGACTTAAGTGTAGTTGTTGTTTTTTGGTTTCAATTGTTGTAGTTGTTGGTATTATTATTGTTTTTCTAGTTTGTTGTTATGGTATAAGTAAATGGAAACAATAAATGAAATTAACATTTGAACATTTAACAAGTTTTGAGAGTATGTGTGAGTGAGCAAGTTTAGTTTTGGTTTCAATATATTTTAAATATATATATGTAAGAGAAATAAAATCCAATTTGTATAGCTATATAAGCCTGTAAGTGTATGTGTACTTTTTGTTTCTTTTAACATAAATGCAAAACATATTCAATAGCTTTTTGTTAAGTGGCAAAAATATGAAGTAGTACTTGTTTATAAAAAGTGTTATGCCATAATATTTTGAGTGTTTTATTTTTTCAGTTCTTGTTGTTGCTTTTTTATTAAAAAATATATTTTGTACATTTTGTTTATATTATTTTTAACTTTAGTCTTTTTAGATTTTTATATTTTAGATGTGTGTAGTAAATTTATTTAAAAATTGCAACTTTGGGGAATTTATTAATAGAAATGTTTGCCAAAAACTTTGATTTTTTATAACTCTTGATCAAATATAAAAAACTATATGAGTTTAAGTTGATTATTTTATAGTATATTTTGAATTTTTGAATTTTAGAAGATTTATGGTTTTAATAATAAATTTGTACTTTCTATTACAAATGTTTTTCCTAGGATTTTTTATACTGTTTCGTAGAACTGTGGTCCAGCAAAGCCTTTTTTGGAAACAATTCTGTAACTTTGAAATTGTTTAATATTTTTAGCAAAATTTCACACGGAAATTCTTGAGGTGCTTTCTATGGATTTGGAGAACAACATATTTCTAGTAGGTTCAGGAGTTGGGAAGTGGAAAATCAAATTGGGTCACCTTAGGTATGACGATCTTTAAAAAATTACCAAAGTTTATTTATGAATTGATCGAAAAACATTTTACATACAAAAATACATACATGTTTCGGATATATTTTATAGTTTAAGGAATATTTAGATCAAAGTAGAATAAAAATAAATATCTGAAATCTGAAAAAATTTATGAAATAGAGATTAAGAGAATATGGGAATTTTTTCATAAAGGTGATCATTTTTTCAACTATTTCCCTCTGGACTATAAAGTTCCTTTCTCAATTCTAAAAGAATTTATAATGTTAATGCATATAAAGTAAATATGAGTTCTCTAGGATAAACAACAATTTCCCCGCAAGCTTTATCGAAATTTCAATAATTTTCAAATACTTTTCTTTAGTTTTTTGAGGAGAAAAAATGTCAAAACTTAAATCGTTAAAATAGTATTTAAATTAAAAGCTAATTTTATTAGATACCCAGGATGAAAAATTTACTGAAAGAAGCAAATATTTAATTGGAATTTTTGGTGTTTTGGAATGCAAAAGTGGAAATCTTTTAATAGTTCTTGAAAAAAACTTTCTCCAAACTATTTTAAAATTTTATAGAAATATCACATTTTTTGTTTATTATGTACATATATTACTTCTTGAGTAATTATCTTCTCAGCGATACTAAATACTTGTATATAACTCTTCAAAAATTAAGTGAAACTTGCCTCCTTCCCTATGAAATAAATAGCAATTTAACTAGATCATTAAATAAATTTGCATAACTTTATAACAGTTAAACATATTTTATTGAAATTTCGCAAAAATATTTCTAAGGTGTTAATGGAGTGGCCAGAATAAATCATAAATTTCGGAACCGCAAAACACAACAAAAACGTCCATGTGAAATTTCGTTAAAAAATATTCAATAGTTCCAAAGTTACAATATTATTTTAAAAAATAGCGTTTTAGAACCACTGTGCGTCTTGATAGTAACTCTTTTGAAAAATAATTATGTATAAATTTTTATAATATAAATATATGTATTAAATTTATGCAAAATAACTACTTGGACTTGGTTTAAACGTAAAAGAGCAAAGAATGCAACTGAGTTCTTTACGCCTTATACAGCTACCACTGATCAAATTTTGTTGAAATTGGAAGAATCAGGAGAAATATACCTGTCATACAAAGCAAAGAGTATTAAAAAAATTACAAAGAGCATTAAAATTTCATACCAAGGGACAGTTCTTTTTCTTGATAAAATAAAGAACGAATGGGATCAGGGGAGATACATTCAAAGCAATCATTACAATAATTTTTGCTTCACTTTGAACACACCTAAGAGAATAAATGAATTTTATGAAAAAACTAAAGTTCTGATTGGATTATTCAAATGGTTTTGAGAGATTAGCAAAATGAAAAGAAAACTTCAAAAAATTGTAAATTTCACCTTTTTAGCCTATAGAGTCCACATTTAATGAAGGTTGTTGTTGCTTTTTTATTAAACAATATATTTTGTACATTTTGTTTATATTATTTTTTAGTCTTTTTAGATTTTATATTTGAGTTGTGTGTAGTAAACAATATTGTTTCTTATCGAGAAAAGTCGTTATTATAACCTTAAAAGCTTCCAAAACCTCTAAGGGTTCTTATTTATTAGAAGTTAGAAATGTATTTCCTACAAAAATCCTTTCTGCCGCTCTGCTTATTGTTTGAAACTTAAGCCATTTTTATTATTTGTTCTATACAGAATAAAAATTTTATAGCAAAACTGTTGTCTCTTTTCAGGGACATTTTAGACACACATATATTTTTCATGTATTTTTTTCTTTGAATCGGACTGTATTGTTAACAATGATCTTGTATAACCTTTTTGTAAATATATATTATTTTAATACCTTTCACAATCAATAGGGTATAGAGGGCTTTTTTTGGTTATATAATTAAAGATATTAAAATTTGAAAATTATAACGAAAATATAGCTTGAAAAAATTTTATCAGTATCGGAGAAACTTTAACGTAACACTTTAATAAAAGTTTTATTGTACTTCATCCAAATCAACTTATTTGGTTTGCATTAGTATACTGAAACGTATAATAATATAACTGATTGGCATTGGTCATACGCATCCATTACTTAATATCTGAATTTATTTTATAAAATTTATAAAAATATATACTAATGTTATATACAATCTCAAATATATTTTATCAGAATATATTTGAGATTATATATATTTTTTTAGATGATTTAACCTTACAAGTTAGATATTCAACAAAATATTGATCGCTAAATTTTCATTTCCGGAATATAATAAATTAACATAAATTAAACTGAAACGTCTGGAAAACTTATATAATCCTTCACATTTCATCATTCTGACATTGCAATGATGAATTATTATGTAAAACGCTCGTTAATATTGCTTTTAACCTTTCAAATCATTTCTGCCATTTCATTATTATTGATGATAACTTTTAGAGAAATAACATTTTTCTGCCAACACATAAATCCATTTGATGGCATTATTTTCAAAATTTATGATAAAATGAAAATTATATTATATATTTTTACATTATCAAACTTTAACAAATGGTCATAATAATCTTATTACCAAAACAACAATTGAGTAAAATTCTACAAGAAGAAAACATAAATTTTACTCTTTTTATTGTTGTTGTGTTTGTTATTTAAAATCTTATCGGAAGTATTTATGTAAATAAAATATAACAAGAAAACAAAAATAAAAAAATTACAAATTTTCTAAATAAAATGGAGAAATATAATAGAAAATATATAAGAACAACAACATAATGAAATTGTCTGTAGAAAAAGGATGAGAAAAATAAAGGATAAAGGACTATGAAACGATAACTAACATATTTGTATAAAATGTAAATAAAAATACTGTATTAAAAACATGGATCAAATCTACAACAACCTGCTGTAACCCGTTTAGTAAATAGAACATGACCCAACAACATCTTATATATTGTAAAATATTGAAACACGTTTTTTTCTTTAGATTAGTTAACCCACTGAGAACTTTTTGGAAATTGTACGTTAATTAGTGTAGGTAGATAATATTGCTGATTTCATTTTAGAAGGTCTTACATGAAGGTATTACATGAAATTTTATCAGTCTTCAGTAAAATTTTATAAAAATGATATTATCAAAAGGACTTTTTTAAAGAATCCCTATATAGCATTTAAAAATCTTATTTTTATGGTAAGATCAGGTTAGTAAATATGTTCATTAGAATATAAATCAATTGCAGTATCCTGTAGTTGTTGAAAAAATTTAATACAAAATCCCTTCTACTTAATTTCCAGTCGGTTTTTCATCAAATAAAAAATTCAAGTAAAAAATTACTAATGGTTTCTTGTAATAACCCTGAATACCGCTCGTATCTAAAGTTATATACTGTTGTAAAGGCAGAGATTTCTTTTACTTGTAAATATTTCATCATTAATTGTAGCTTTAAAATTAAAAAAATGATCTATTACCATCACTAATATTTCATTTTTTCTTGTCGAACCATTTTCTCTGAAACTGTCCATAATTTACACTACTTCAGGTCTAATTTTGAACTGCCAATATGGTATTTTTTATTAAATATTGTTTAGATTTTTTTTCAAAATTCTATTTTGTGTAAAAAAGGACGCTTAATTGCACTGATTACCCGATCGAAATCATGGAGAATTAAAATTTTTCTAGTCTTAACATAAAAACGCAATCATTCACACTCAATGAGTATGGTGTAGAGGAAACTTCTTCTTATAGCATTTTCTAATGATTTCTTCTGAATTCTCTATAATGCGGCATATGTACAGAAATGCGAATATATCCCAAAATTGAGGCGTTTTGAAAGCCTTGCAAATCCTCAAAGCTTATCATTAAGTAAGTACTTGCTATTGTCCTGAGAAGTTTTCTATTTAAACCCGACAAAATCTGTTTATTAGAAAATAGTTAAACGCCGATGTTTGAGTCAACTTCTTAAAACTAAACATTTTGATATGATTTTATGTCAGCGAGTAAATGGCTGCTCGCTAACATAAAATGTGTTAAATTATCGATGAAGTTACTTTAAAATTAGTCATGCTTTTTAAAAGAAAACTTTAAGGTAAACCAAATTTTAGATAATTTATTATTATTATTTATAAAATGTAGCATTCTTACTTATTTTCTATGTTTCCGTTATTTACACATGAAGCTAACTAAGCTATGGCTTAGTTCTAGAATCAAGTCCATGTTTGATGAAATGGTGGAGAAATTTACTAATTTTTCATTCTATCTATCACCCCAAAAGGTTGGAGTTGTAGATAAGCACTTTTACCATCCAAACACTTAATTTCTTAACAATTGGTTACATAAATGTGTATAGCGCAATGATAATTTCGAAGTTTGTTACTGTCACATTTTTGTCGATTTCCTCATAGAAATGGATCACAACCTAACATATACAACTATGTACTTTATTATTTAATAGATAAGTCGTCTAGGAACAACTTGTATATTTATCAGAAACATATATAATTTTTTAGACAGTAAAAAATATCTGATCAATAAATCTCCAGAAATTAAATAAAATTTGTATCAGAAAGTATATTTTTGTACATTTTGTTTATATTATTTTTTAGTCTTTTTAGATTTTTATATTTGAGTTGTGTGTAGTAAACAATATTGTTTCTTATCGAGAAAAATATCTGATCAATAAATCTCCAGAAATTAAATAAAATTTGTATCAGAAAGTATATTTTTATTAAAAAACTTAAACCACATTAACAAGATTATCTGATCGCAAATGTGTCAATATTTGTTATTATTTTAGATGTCTATTACTGACGTATTTTTGTCGATTTCTTCATAGAAATGGATCACAAGATAACGTATAGAACTCTGTACTTCATCATTAAAACAGATAAGCCCACTAAGGTTAACTTATTTGAAGACTAAATTTGTATCAATGATATATATAATTTAGCAATTAAGCAGTAATATGTTATAGCCACAAACCCATAATGAAATTGTCAGTAAACTGTGATCAATAGCAACTCCAGAAATTAATTCAAAATCTTATTAGAAAATATTTTTTTTAGACCACATTATCTACATTAACAACATCGTTCTCTGATCCCAAATGGGTTAAGTTTTGTTATTATTTTTGTTGTAGTTTATTTGTTATTATTTTTGGGTTCACTGTCTATTGTTATTATTGAACAAAAATTGTTGTCGTTGTTGTTGCTGGTAAAAGGTAAATTGTGCATAAATTTAATATCTTTATACATAATGGATGTTTAGATAATAATGGAAAGGACAATAAGTAGAATAAAAAATTTTATATATACAACAAAATTTTAATGTCTCATCCTTGTTTTATTTAAATTTAATTTTATTCTATTCATTTCAGTCTATTCTTACCAGGATTTGTAGGTTATAGGTTTTTCATACTATTTTCTTAATAATACTATTGGTAGAGAAAATAAGTTCTGTTTTTTTTTGTGGCAAGAAAATATTTTTTTATATCTAAATAAAGATAAAAAGGATAAAAATTTATGAAATAAAAAATATTTACTTTTTTGTTGCTGGTGTTATTGTTTTGCCCATTTCAATCCAATTAAATTGGTTTTTTGTTTACCGAAAAGGAATTAAGTGATAGAGCAATGACTTTGATAAAGATGTATATAAAGTTGAGGGATGTATAAGAGTTTAAGAAATTATTCAATATTAAACTCTATTCTAAGGTAGAAGAAGGAGAAATATTTCTATTTAATATTAATATTTTTTAAGAATGACAATTTCATTTAATTTTTACATTTTTTTGGTAAGAACACATTTTCTTAAAAACAAATTTTCTTACAAAATACAGAGGTAGACAATCTCTTATACCGAATATTATTAATTTTTAATGTTTATATATAAAATTAAGACTGGTAAACTGTCTTCCTTTTACATAAACTTTGGATACAAAAATGCCCCAATACATAGGATTGTAGTCGAGAACATCAGTATTTTTTTCTGACAACCAAGTTTGCTAAGCCCAGATATATGAATTGATGCATTACTCTGTTAAAATACATAATTTTTATCTCTATATTCATCTAATTGGGTCAATAAATGTTTTCTAGGATTTCTGTTAACATTTCTGAATACTTTTTTAGTTTTGTTAATTTAATTGATAGAATCTTATTCAAACTCGTGCTATGAGTCGGGGAAAGTTGATTTTATCTTTTACCTATTTGATGCAACGATAGTTTGCTATTGTCTTTAGTAGTTTCTCTTATTCCATTTTTTATTTTTTAAGGGAATTCCAAATGACTTCATCTGAACGCTTTATACCTTTAGAAATTTCTAGATTTGAATAACCCTCTTCAGCGTATCTCTTAAATTCCTTTCCATTTTATTTAAACGTTTTGCTGAGTCCATTTCTTATAAAAAGGTCAATTGCAAATAATTAATTTTAACTTGCATTTGATAAAAATGTCATTAAATTAATTTTTAAGCTGACAATTTAAACTCAATTGTTACTGCATATAAGCAGTTGTCTTACTGAACTAAGTGTATTTTTAAAGTACTGAACCCATTCTGAGTTGCTAACTCTTTTACAATTACACAGCATAAAATGCAAAAAAAAAATTATTTAAGAAAATTATATGCATACAAGCGATTGTCTGCTACTGTATAATAAAATTGTAATATTAAATTACAAAAAATTACAAAGTTTTTAGGAAATTTTTAAAATTTGCTTAAAGTTAAAATCAATATTTATTGAATATAAATTTGATTAAAATTTATATTTTGTTTTATTTATTTTATAAAATCAAATTTTTTATATTTTTATTTTTGAAATAATTTTTATAAATATTTAAAATGTTTTATATGTTTTTAAAAACCGCATGTAAAACATTTAAGTTCCAAAAGACTTTGAGGTTTTTAATTAAATTTTATATTTTAAAACACACACACACATGTCAAATTTTTTGTTCTTAAGATGTTAGAGATTAAATTATTGTATACAAAAGAATAAAATAATGAGGATATTAAAAATAAAATAAATTACCGCCCTCCTCTCTCCTTCACCAAGGATAAATTTTATTCATGCATACATAAGCATGAAAATACATGACAAAAAATATATAATTTGATGCCTATAGGCTGGGCGTCGCCTTATTATATATTCAAAATAGAAAAGAAAGAACGGACGTTTTAATTTCCTCAATTGCTGAGTATACAGCTGAATGACAGTGCCACATTCAAATAAATTATGGTTGTATCTGCTTATGTGATTTTTTCCTTTTTTGCTCAAAAAATAACTGAGTGATGAGTTATCCCTTATAGTTATAGAGATATTCAATTCGAAATAATTTTAACTAGCTTTACCCTTGTTATTTTAAAATTTTAAAATAAAAAGTCTTAATATTAATCATAAAGTTTTATAGTTTCCTTGCAATTCATACGATCAGTGAAATAGTGTTCATGACTCTAACGACCGCATAGCTGTTTTGAGTGAAAAGATAGAAAAAACTCTGTGTACCGCATTAACCAAGTTTTCCCAAATCAACACTCACTGATCGCATGCACCCACGCTCGCTTGGCCATATAATGATCTGCCAGTCTGAGACATAATCTTGTTTCCGTTTCCTATATAAATAGTCCCAGATCTGTCCTCTCACTGCTTGGAATCATCCATAAAGCAATAAGTCCCCATTGGCTATGATTTTCGATAACGTTATTTCTATTGAATTATTACCACCAGATACATGTGATCTATATTTTGTGTAACTTAAAAGTCATGCATTTGACACAGAATGCAAGAAGTAGCATGATCAGCCGGAAAATTTTGAAAACTATGAATCTGAAACAATAGTTAACGAAAGTTTTAGGAGAAAGAAAATCTTATTACATACATTTCACTACATTTATTTTATTTCATTTTGCTAAGGTGTAGCTCGTATGAACACGGTGTTTTGCTTCTGAGTTGTTAAAATCGAGCTAAACCGTAGCAAGGAACTTGTACCAAACAGAGTTGATTCCTTTGAATTAACTGTCTTTCAGAAGTCCAGTAAATTATTCTAACAGAAAAGAAAACACTCGACTATATCTTGTTAAACCATAGACAAACACTTCTTTCTTCTGGATATTAATTTTTTCGCTCAACTCATATTCATAATCGTAATTTTTTTACAGGTGATGTAAATAAAGTCATAAGAGAGAACAACAAAAAAAATGACACTACTCAGATTTGTGGATATTTGAACTATAATTTTAAAGGGTTTCTCATAATCTTATATTGTGGAAAATAATTCAAAACTTCTGAAAAAATCTTCTTTCTTCTTTTTCCACATTTTTCTTACCTCGAATGTGTTAATCAATATTTAATATAAAAAGTAATATCTCAATATGTATTTCTTATTTATTTAACCTCAAATTATGAACTTTGTCCTGCCTTCAAACTGTTTCTAAAATTCAATTTAGTACCGCAAAAACTTGTCGGTTAAGAGAAAATCCGGTTTAGGTACAAGAAATGGTCCACGTGATGTTTGTTAAGCCAAACAATTTAAAACTTTTTCAAAAGATCTCCCAGTACATACAGCAGGATAATAGCCCGGTTAGCTTAGTGTTTGGACTAAGTGGTACGAAAACTTAATGCAGGTTCAAAAAAAGACAAGGCTCGAAAAGACCCAAAAACAGAGCACAGAAATTGAAGTCAAATTTTGTAAAAAATATACGTTTCGTCACTCATTATAAAATATGTAATAAATGGCGAAATATACGTTGTAGCAGATTTTTCACAACTTCTTGGACAGAAAATTTATAAATGCAGTCAAAATTTCCCCAAAAGTTATTAGCATGACAAGCAATATACAGTTGTGGCAAAAAGACAATAATTGTTTACAACAAGCTCCATAAATACCGAAATTTACATCAAGGAATGTTTACCAAAGAAAGGCGGCTTCTATTCATAAGAAATCATAATATTTCTACTGACTGACTTCATATTCTGCCACTAAGATAAACAAACACTTGAATGGTACAGGAACAATAATGTAGTATTTATACCAAGAGAAGCAAATCCTCCCAACTGCCAGGAGCTAAAGATAATGGAGAGATATTGGGCACTTGTTAAAAGAAAACTGAAGAACATTAAAAAAAGGTGTCAAAAGGTGGGAAGATTTTTAATGGAGGAACGGACAGAAAACACTGTAAAATGTTAATGGAAGAGTTTCAGAAAAACGCTCTAAATTTCTTAACTTTTGATTAAATTTTTTGTAAATTATTAAAATAATTTCAATAAAATTAATAAATTAAAATAGAAAGTTTAGTGGTTTCAATTTTATTAGCATGTTTGCACATATGTAAAATATATCGTTTCTAGTATTTGATTTCTGATATTTTATTTTATTATTATTTTTTTACAATTATCAGAATTGAAGAAATTTTTCAAAATGTTGCACAACAAATTTTTTTAAAATATGTTTCTTCCTATTTATTTATCCCATTTAAAAATAGCAAAATTTATTGATATTTAACACATATTTTGAATGACACATGATTTTTTAATTACCTAAAATTAATACTATAAAATTTTATTTTTAAAATGTTTATATTGGGTATAATTAACCAAATAATTTAAATTAATTATTTAAGTGAAAATTAATAAACAATTAGATAAACATCAGCTAAATATATATAAAATAAAATGGTGAAAGTTCGCAAATTTAATTTTATTTTTCATTTAATATTTAATGAATAAACAAATGAATTATTTTTGATATTTTAGGATTAACAACAATATGTTTTGTTATGTAAAACGTCCAGCCACTTTTAGAAATTTGTGAAATATTCCTCAATATTAATATACATAGATAACAAAACACTTTAGTTTTTGTTAATGAGCTTTTAAAACAAGACCTTTTTGATGTCCATTTGATTCAGTGCAATAATAGTTCATATAAGTTTTGAGGTATTAATTGACATTTAATATATATTATATATATATATATATATATATATATATATATATATATATATATATATATATATATATATATATATATATATATATATATATATATATATATATATATATATATATATATATATATATATATATTATTTAAGAAGACTAATGATAAAAATAAATGATTGTAGATTCTTTTAAAAATATTTTTGATTGAAAGTTTAAAGAAATGGGGCTTCCACTCTTGTGCTATATTTTAAAAATTTCTAGGTCAATATCGAATACATTCTGCTAATTATCATAAATAAGATATCTTACATTTCAAGATATGATTATCACTAGTGACACATTAACATCATCTTATAATCTTTTAAAATTATTGAATAATATTTACTATTCAAAAATTGCCACAAACCGAATATTGTATGTGCGAACATCAGTCTTCGGAAAAATCTAAAAATCTGGTCAGAAAAAAATACCTCTACTTTTGTTATATTCAAGATTCGCCCTCTAAAAACAATAACAAATATCAGGCACTGCTAATATTTATCACAATATCTAGATGCGGAAACGAGCACAGTTACTTTTTAAATGTTATCGGAGGAGTCATTATAGCGTTGATATCACACAAAAAGAGTAACTCTTTGAGGTACATTAGAAAAGATTTTAGAAAACAGAACATACCAGGATACGTGAAGGAAATTCATTTATTTATTTATTATTTTATTTATTTATTTATTTATTTATTTATTTATTTATTTATTTATTTATTTATTATATTTATTATAATTATTATTATTATTATTATTATTATTATTATTATTATTATTATTATTATTATTATTTAATAATAATAATAATAATATTATTATTATTATTATTATTTTTGAAATTGACATAATTCTGGTTTTGAGAAATAACAGATGTTGGACTCATACAATGATAGTTTAAAATATTTTGTCTTCTTTTCTTTCGAAACTTTGACAAAAATGACGGCATTTAATGTGTGTATGGTAAAAAGATAGATTAAGTAGAAAAAATGTTATAGATCGATATAAAAACACAAACTCCAGCTTTTGAAAATAAATACTAAATAAACGGCTGAAGCGATTGTTATAATAAGAGATCCGTTTCTCAAATAGAAATAAAATTCCCAATATCGTATATTTATAAAACTTTTACAAAAAATAAGATATCTAATTATATCTATTAAAATATTTATCACAAGCTAAAATAGAATTGTAAACCTTTTTCTTTAAGAGTTGTGTATTTTCAGGTTATAATATTTTTGCAAAGCTCTACAAAGGTTAAAAAGTGATAGAATTATTTTAAAAATACTGTGCGTTCTTAACAAACTAAAACTATAATGTGTTTATATATTTTAATAAAACTAGAGTATTTAATTTTTTAAATATTGTAACTTTTGTCTCAATTAGAGTATTTAATGTTTTCTATCAACACAAGAAATCCGAAAAAATCATTTAGATTTTCTATTTTTAATATCAACAATAATTCATATAAAATCTTAATTTAAATGAAAAATATACATGAAACTCAACAGATCCCTAAAGCACATAAATCATTAAAATAATTCTTCATTCCCTCTCCACAGGTGCACTAAACGTATGAGTAATAAATAATTCATAATGCACAAAATACCACAAATTAAGCATCATTATTATTCAACAAAGAAAAATAATAATAGAAATGAAAAAAAAAAAATAATAATAATAAATAAAACATATGAAAAGAAAAAATATAAATTTTATAAAGAAAAATTAAATCGAAAACTGACTTTATATTAACATAAATTTAAGATATTTTGAGAATAAATTTAAAAAACTTAAACATTTTAATAAATATATATCTCTTGATTTCAGCATAATTTAGCAAAAAGAAATGAAACCTAAGAAAATTAAAATATAACAAAATCATTGCTATAATAAGGTAAGAAACAAAAAAGGGAGGGAAAAAGTAATGATGACACTAAAAACCTTGAATTTTAGGTACAGAGTATAACAACCTATTAAAAAATATAACAAAAATCCTTATTATATTTGTTTGTGCTAAAATCGCCTTGGAATTTTTCTTATAGATATTTTTTTCTGCATTTTGTTTTATTCAATATATGGGCGAAAAAAATGTTTATTTTTTAATTTAATAAAACATTTTTTCTATACTTAATTTATATATATTGATTCTGTTTTTTCTCAGGTTTAACAATCCTAAAACTAAAAATTATTCCTACCAAAAGCGCGGTGGAAGATCGTATCTCCGAAGCAATGAACTATTTTGTATTCCAGAAATAAGTTTTCCAAAATTATATAAATTTTATAAATTTTTTCCTCTTTTGTCTGTCCTTAAAATCTTCGATTGTGGTACAATGATGTTATCTAATATAAAAGTTTCGCAGTTGCCGTTTCTAAGAGTGAAAGTTACACGTTTACTTTTCAGTTCGTTTACACAAATTTCCTGTTTTTCTACCATGTTTTTACAATTTGCATATATGTTTTTAGATAACTGGTCGGAGACCCACATCTCAATTTGATTTAATGATTGCGTGTCCGTCAGCGAGCATTAAGATAATAAATCTGTCACTTGTTGGAAAATCAGAAGTGTTTATTAAATATAAAATTGTACCTAAAGTACTTCCCTGTGGAACACCTGCATGTATTGCAAACTCCTCAATAACAAATCTATTATATATCACTCTGAATATCTGATTGCTTAGGTATGACTCCAGAAGTTTGTGACTCCATAATGGAAGTAAGCATTTTATACTGTATATTAAACCTTCATGACAGACTCTTTCAAAGGCTTGTGAAAATCGAAGAATTTTTGCTTATCTTTCCAGTTTTACGATTGCCTTATTCTATAGTTCCTTGTTTTTGACGGAAGCAAATTGGTGAACTGGAATAAAATTTCTTCATTTAAGATTGGCATCATTACATTTTAATAACTTCTCAAATAACTTGGATAAACAAAAAAGGAGAATTATTGAACTAAATGTAACACCAAATTTATCTCTTTTTCTGCATCCGGGATCATTATGTTTAGGAAGATTTTCTAATTTTTTTAGAATAAACACAAATACTTTAATTTTAAGGAATAAAACAGACAGTGAAACTAGTGCCACGTCTGGTGGATTTTTGATTGAAAGTGGAGTAATCGAATCATATCCAAGTGACTTTCTCAAATTCATTCATCCTCTGGTCTATCAATATTATCCTCGTAGTAGGATACATTATACGGTATTTCACTCAGAATTAAATTATTTGTTGGCAAATAAGGCTGAAAGACACTACAAGCCCAGGTGCCATCAGCATTCCGTAATATATTTTATGCCCTTACGGGTGATTCAATAGTTTTCGCTGCCCTCCAAGGAAAAATGTATGTAAGTTTTTTATTTTAGTAAATTTCCTGTTTAGAATATTCTTTTCCACATAAAGAGATTTTCCTAGCTTTCTTTTAACAGTACTCAGCCTCGGCTTTATAGCTGGCAATTTCGTTTGTTGCCACTCTCTTCTGAAAAATTTTTTGCAAAGGAATTTAAGATTTGGAGATAGATGGAGGTTCTTAATACCTTCCAATTTTTCTTTATAAACTCTAAATATTTGATGTTATCCTTTAGCCCTTGTCCTTATTTTGTTTAGCCCATACATAATTGGGTGATTTTTCACTTCTACTTGATAAAATATAATGGAACTAAAGAAACAAAAAAGCGAAACAAAGCCCTCAAGAATATAGGTAAATACATAAAGCAAGTTGTGTGTAAAGGTGAAGCAAAAGAATAGAAAATAAGAAAAATACCAAAAACTGTAACTAGAATATTTAGCTACAATATTTAACTTAAATAGGTCTTCTGGTATTTTAAATTGTGTACCCAAAACACAAAAATCCCCAGACATATTCGTTAGAATTTGCCCAAAAGCCAAATGGCTAAGGACAAAAAAAATCCTTTAATAACAGAAAATAAATGTAAATGCAAATTAAGGCTCAATTTCTGCCAAAAAAAAGATGAAAATCAAGTAGATTTTTGGCTAAATAAAACAAATGAAAATATTACCTTTAACCCGCCAGAAATTATGTTCAGACAGACAAAAAATCTTTTAAAAATTTTATTTAATGTTGCATCTTAAGTAAATAATTTGCACTTGGGTGTTGAAACAACAAAAACCGGGTTAAACAGTGATTTTGGTAAGTTAATATATTTAAAGATGTGGGGAACAGAATGATTAAATAAATTTAAAAAAAGAAGCACTATAAAGTCCTTGGAGATCTTTAAATTATTTCAAATTAAAACTTATTGTGTATATGGGTTTAATAAATGAATTTTTACTTATACTCAAGTCTGTCGTAGGCAGTTTTTGAAGTTAATTTACAAGCTATCACGATCTGTATTTACGCTCATTGTAAGGAGTGAGATGGACAAAATCGAAATATACTTATATGATAAAAAAAATAATTTTTTATATGATTGAAATTATTACAATTTAAGCTTTAATCACTAGTGATGATATTTTGAGCCTATTACGAAATCCTTCCATTTTTTATTGGGCTTTCTGTCACTTTGTTCAAACAGGTAGTGCATCACCGTTTAATATCCGCTCCTTAATTTTGCTTTGCCAAGTGCCTTATATTTCTCCTATGGCCTAAGCTCCGAGCCGAAGATTTGAATCTCTTGGAACAAATACCACATTTTTGTTTTTGTTCTACTCAAGGGCTTGTTTACCATACTGGGAGGATGCCAAGCCAGGCAAAAAGAAAGTTGTCACATTATGAAATCTTATGAACAGAAACAACATATAATCATTCCTTGATGTAAATTTCTAAATTTATAGAGCCCTTTTAAACAACTGATTGTCTTCCTTTGCTGCCAGACGTCCAGACGCAGAAAGTGATTTTTAGCCGAAATTTATACTTAAAAGTGGTGTATCTCATAGTAGTTTAGGTTATAAAACTATTCTAAATTTTTCTACTGAAACGATTATGATACTTCTAGAATAAAAGTAAAGATCGTTATTATATACAATTTTTACATTTATCAAATTATTTTTAATTAATTAAGAAATTTTTTTAACTTTACTTCAGAAATTGGTCTATAAGGAAAAATAATCCAAAAAGGTCAAATATTTCTAATACCTTATCAAACTAGTAGCAGGAAGTCTTTTTCAATGTTGAAATACTTGATAAATCAAGAAATTTTGTGAAGCTGAACTTTCAAGTGAAAAGTAGTTTAATCAGGCCTGCTTTTTCATAATCACCTATAATTTTGGTGTGCAAATATATCACATTCAATGTTTCCGAACAGGTTTTGAATGGTCTTATATTGATTAGTGCAGCGTAGTAATGATAGCAAAATTTTACTTCGTGTCAACTTAGTTTAGTTTCATGTCCTCTGACATAACTGACCCTGAACTTATTATAAAAGACTGCCTTCCGATTAATATAATGGATACTAGGATTCAATATTGATTTTGCTGGTTGACAGGATGTAAAGTCCTATACCTTTAGAAATTATACATCACCGATCAAAGCCTCCGAAAAACTTGAAATTTGAATGTGTTCACACCTAAGCTTATTAACTTATACGTTATACTGCGTCATAATGGCAAATATACACCATCAAAAATGCCACATTTTTGGTACAGAGTGATAGCGGGAAATTGTATTTTTCAATTAATGCTTAAGAGCAGAGTATATTATAACGGTAGTTCCATTCGTCTTCGATTAGTGCGTTCTTAGAGGATTTTTCCGTGGGTGATATATGGGGTAGAAGAAAATATGGATCAACATTCGCAAAATTTCGTACGTCATTTTTTGCTTTTATTCATCTTGATTTAAACAATTCCTTTTAAAACACCACATTTACGTGCCCTATAAAATTATATATTGTGAATGAGTCTTATGCGAACTATAAAAAATAATAAACCGATCTTCGTATTTGGCACATCGTTTTAAAATATTATAAAACTAATCTGTGCCAAATTTTATTAAAATGACATTCTAGGAGGAACATTTATAGTAATTATGTGAAATAATACCATCATTACCAATTTCAATGGAATGATAATGACACATGCAAATTTCATACTTTTAATATCTTTTAAACGTTCTGCATTTTGTTCACCAGGTTTACATGGATCAGACAGACGGACACCTTTAAATCGACTGCGATCATAATCCTATTATAAAAGGTATTCTTAAAAATGGTAGTAGAACATTTTGTATCTGCCCGATACAATTTAAGCAGAAACCCCTTAAGAAACTACTTAAGGTGGAGTAGGATTTTAAAATAGTGTTCACATATTGACAGATCTGTATGGAATTACATCCACTTGGAATGTCGAAAAATCTAAATTTGAAACCAAACTAAAATTTTGTGTGTTTCTCTTTTTGACGTTCCATTAAAAATATAACAAACGATTTTAATCTTCTTTAAGTTACCTTAAATCCAAGCCTTATGTCATTCAAATAAATATCAATGCAAATACTGCCTCAGATCTACTTAAATTTCATTTTCAACTTTTTTCTGCAAAAACTTGCTACTTTCAAATAAATTTCAAATGTTTTCTGTCATTAAAACTTTAAGCTTGGTAAACTTTTCAAACCACTGTTTCGGAAATCTAAAACTTATAAAACATTTAGAAAAGTTTATATTAAAACAAAATCTAAATGTTAAACAAAGTATTAAAAGTGGTAAGACTTTGGGTTTGTATTACTCTTTTTCTTTTTTCTTCTGCTTTTTCTTTCTCAACAATTTTTCTTTATATATATTCGTTTTTCCTTTTTTCTACTATTTGTGTCATTCTTGGTAATAGCACGTCCTTTCTTGACATATTTTTATACCCTCCACCACCACAAGTGTTGAAGTGTTTATATTAACTTTGTCATTACGTATGTAACGCTAAGAAAGAATCATTTTAGACCGCATAATGTATACATATTGCTACATCAAATCTAAATCTGAGTCATTTTAGCTATGTCCGTCTATATGCCTGTCTGTCCGACTGTCAATTGTTGTCATTCTCACATCCAGAATAATTAACAGAACTCAATCAAATTTTACCTGAGTATTTCCTATAGTTCTGAAAAGTCTACTATTTAAAATCAGCAAAAAGAATTAGGTGTATCAAAAGATATAGACCGATATCTGAGGCAATCTCTTTGTTCAAGCGAAGAATTTTTCATAAAACCATTAATTAGAAATCGATAAATTTCTTAACCGATCAACATTGGTTCAGTAGTAAAAAAGTTATGGCCAAAAGTACAACTAATTTTATGGCTCATAAAATATTCCTCTATTTTATTTCAGAAAAGCTATTATATATTATATATATTTATTAGTGTATGAGTGTATAGTGTATGTCGGAAAAATAATGTACATGCGTTTGTGGTGGAGGGTATTGAAGATTCGGCATAGCCGAATATTGTATTCTTACTTGTTTTATTTTTTTGTTTCTTTTTATCCATAGGAAAGAAAACACCTTGATGTTGGTTTTGGGCACACTACCACTACTACTACGTGTTGACATTTTAGTAATTTACATATTTAAGACATTTAATATAAAGTCTTGACTCCTTTTGTCTACAACAACGCAAAAGGTGTTACATTATGTTTTCTAGGTTAAACCAGGCAGAAAAAATGGAAATGGAAAATTGGTAGAAGAAGAATAAAAAGGTGAAGAAATTAAGCACATGCAAATCAAATTGAGATTTAAATATATGATTAAATCCATTTTTTTTCTTTTAATATTTCACTTCAAGCGTTCCTACGAAAAAAAGTTTAACCTGACAAATGTAACTAAACATATTAAGGACTTTTTTCTATAACTGCCTGGAATTAAGATCAAACTAAAAAGAAACTTACACACATTTACATATAACAGAACAGGAAGTATGCTTGTGAATTTATCTCCGTAATTCTGGTTCCTAAGCAGGTGAACAGTTTAAAGGAAAAGTTTGTGGTAAAAAGCTTATTTGAATTTTTAAAAGACGCCTTTATATTCTTTAAATTTTAACAGTAATTATGTATAAAATTTTATTTAAGACTTTAATGTATGGGTGTGTGTTTATGATTGCAAATGTTTGAAATAAATATAAAAGTTTATGTTTTTTCGGAGAGAAATGTAATATATGCAAATATATTTTTTAATCAAATATATTTTTTAACAAGCTTTTACCTGGTGCGTTTAGCTGCGCAAAAATTGTACTCAGTCCCGGATCTCGAAAGAAATATCCCGGGTGCAATAAAAAAGTGATTGGGAGCAAATTAGAAATTTAATTTATTTTTAAACATATTTTTTATTTCATTTAAAATATGAAAAAAATACACAGGATTTTAAGTATATCTCAGGAATTTATGTCAAATGTTCTTAGAAGATTTTTGTTGACACTAATGTATCATATATTAACACAATAATAACGATCAAAAAATTTTTGAATGTTATACATTCAGAAAATGGTATAGTTTATCACCTTTTACTATAGCGTTTGACTTAGAATCAATTTCTGAGTACATATTATTATTTTGAACGAAGGATGAAACTTATTGAAATGAGAACTTTTTCTTTCAATATTACAGGTAACTTTCATACAAAGTCCCTCCCGAAATGAGGTTTCAAGCTCATAAAGCTCCCTTATATAAAGTGATTTTTACGAACTTTAGCTAAAATAAGTTCTATGATATTCAAAATCGACTTTCTAAATTTTGCATCGGCAATTCTGTTATTTCTTATAGGTTCCAACGCGATCACTTTTCCAAATATTATATATACATATATATTAAAAATAACTGGTTAAATGAAGACAAATATAAGCAAAAATTGAAGAACCAAATTATGAGTGTCACTTGGTTATTCTTATTCTTCCAACTCCCATAAAACCCTGAAGGTTAGTGTCACAATATTGCACACTAAAAAAAATAAATCAGATAATTAAATTGTTCATTTATTTTTCGTAAACACTATTTATAACCAACAATGTGCTGTAGAGTATTACATAATTTTGCTTGACCGAATAAAATATTCTTACTTTTTTTCCTATTTAGTTTTAACTTTTCTGCTCTCATCTAAAAGTAAAATTGAGAATTTTTGATGAGAACCAATTTAACGGTATTTTTTAAAATAAACAATATTCTTTTAGTCTTGTTTTGTGCCTAAATCATGCGATATAGTGTTTTTGGAGTGAACGTTACTTAAGAAGTGTTAAAGCACTACCATAACTAAGAAAGTCAAGTAGCAAAATCGACGCCGAATAATCTATATATATTGAAGTCAGAAATTCAAAAACTATTTAGAGAACGGAGAAAGGGAAATACTGGCTCTCTTGCTTTAAAAGCTAATACGTGTAGTTTCTAAATAACATTTACCTTACAGGAGTACAGAGCATTTGAAATTGACTTCATTAACCAAAAGAATTTCATAAGACAGGGATCCATATGGCTCCTTTTTTAATCAGTATAGTAAATACATCTTGAAACTAAAAAAATATATATTTTTTATTTTAAGTCGAAAAGAGAAAGGAAGCATTTGACTTCCAAGTACACAAGTAATGAGAAATACGTTTTCTCTAATTACTTGTGTTATTTTTTTTTAATTGACAAGGATGTTACAAAATCCTTTCTGAATAGGATGGGTCAAACTTGAGTTTTAAAATTACGTCATATGCCACTATGAAACAACTTCAAATAGAACAAATAGGTAGAGGGGAAAAATTTCCCTATATATCTAAAAAACTGTTACAGCTATTGGAGAGCTAACCCTCGTACAAATGAAATATTGATTATGGAATATATAATTAATTATTACAGCGAGAATCTTCAAATTCTCACAGGAATTATGCACGGCGGTTAGAATCAGGATAATAGATAGTTCCTCATACTACCTTAATACTGTTTATTGAATATCAAATGATTGTCTTAAGACTTTCCGGTGAGACACATTTCCTGAGAAGAGGATGTTGAAAAAATTATGATCGATTTGTTGCATTTGAGATTTGAATAATTTTGCTCCCTTATAAGTCCTTTAAAAAAGTATACCTAATAAGATTATATAATAATAACTCTGATGATTTTTTTTTTGTTATAAAATAATTTAAATTTTAAACTCACCAAATATTTATAAGATACTTAAATACGAATATCGAATTGAAAAGTTGCTTACCTGAAACAAAAAGGGAAGGAAATAATGTTGTTAATATATCATTTGAAGTGGTTTTTATATACTTAAAATAAAGTAAAAAATAACTTAAATTAAATATACACTGAAACAAAAGAAGTAGTAAACACAACGAAAAAGGGTGTAGAATTGGAAAAATTTGATCGTATATCAGCCAACGAAACCTTTATTCCTTACAACAAACATTTTCGGTAAGTTTTAGTAAACTAAAGAAAAATTGTCAATATGACTATTTGAAATTGCTAATAAAAATGCGGTTTTTTTGAATAAATATTATTGAATTTGAATAATACTTTATTTAAATTAACAAAAATAAATTCTTTATATTGATGCATATTATTCAGTATAAATACCATATTAAAGTAAAATTTACGAAAATTAAGGTGAATTGAGGAAAGAATTACGTTAAATTGTTGTAATAAATTAATGCATAAAATGTTAAGTATAAAATATTTTATCAAAATTTCCGATAGGACCAGGGGAAGGAATACTTATCATATAAAGCAAATATTTATTATACAATTATTATTTGGTTCCAATACTTTTTTAGTACACGTCATCGGTTTGTTTTTTGATGATGAGTTATTGACCTGTTTGTTGATATGCTGTTCTTGCATTTGGATTTGCATTTTCATGATTTAATGACATTTTATTCAATTTAACATCTATTACAGAACGACTGTTTTTATTTAGAGTATTTGAAGAAAGTTTAGAGTACTTGAAGAAAATTCTTCAATTTGAAGAAAAATTATGTTAATTAGAATAAATATCTGTTTGTTTAACACCTTTTCTTCGTTAAAATTCTAAGAAAAATTTTCATTAATATTACCTACGAGACTTGGTACAATGTAAAGCAAGAGTATTACATTTACCACTTAAAAATAACAACCCCCGTCCCCACCACCTGCAAAATTCAGACCCCAGTGGTTAACTAAATTTAACTATAAATAAAAAATTCATTTTCCAAGAAAAACTTAACCTCAATTAAATTTTAAGTAGCTTAACACTTAAATACTCTAGAGAGAAATCGAACATAAAAAACATCTTTTGTGCCCCCAATCTATTACATTATTTATTAAAAGCTGTTACTAACTTTATGTAAAGTTTTTCTTTATTATTTTTTTATCTTGCTGATTAATTAATCAATCGTAGTGTTTTTTTAACTTTAAAATATTCAGTTTAAAAACCAACAACTTAACTTTGGGCCCAATTTAAATAAAAGCACTTGGTACCCAGGTTCTTTTGTTATGTTTTTTTACTAATTCACACCTTAAAATGAAATCAAACAAAATCCTAAGCAAATAAAGCCACAAGCTTTGTTTTCTCACACTTTCAGTTATTTGTGGTCGGTTTTTATTTTCACTTGTGAAAAAAAGGAGAGAAGGAGAAGAAAGTAAAATAACAACTACACAGTGATATGAAATCTAGTATTTATACCCTACACCACCGTAGATGGTTGAGTTTGTGCAGAAGTTTGTAACGGACTGATAAAAAATTGCTACCAATACTTTTAAGTCGTTAGATCGACTCAGAAATATTTTCTGAGTCGATTTAACCCCCTTAAAAGTTTCACCTTGAGGAGATCATATCTCTCATATACGTTAATTTTGTAAAAATTTTTCAAATAAGGATAAACATAAGCAAAATGTATAAAAAACCCTTTCCAAATGCACAAATCCCAATAATAATATTATTAAAATACTGATCTTAAACCATAAATTACAAAATTAATTTCACAAGGGACGTTCATTTATCTTAGTTCGCTACAATTTATTAGCATTAAAAAGTAGGGCTTGAACGCCTTTAAGTTTTTACTTGTTTTAGAAAAATGCTTTACTAAAGAAATTACAGGTTACAGCTGATTTCGTACCACTGTGCCATATAACATGCCAATAATTTAGAAGTATGACAAAAAAATCATCAAAAAAATATACAAAACTTTTTGAAAGTCATGAATATTTATGAGTTACAAAATACATTTTTTACCCACAAAGCTGTTGCCAACAATAAAAAAAAATTCCAAAGAATTTTGTTTTTGTCCAAAAACTACTAACAAAAAAAAATAAATAAAAAAACGTCAACAAAAACTGTCGTAAAAAACTGTGGTGATTGTTGTCACAAAGTTTTTTTTAGAAAAAAATAAAGTTTTAAAATGTTCAATTTTTTCTCCACTAACACAAATGCAAATTTCGGCTCCTCTTTCAATATGCCGTCTGTGTGAGTATTTGCTATAAAAAAACTTTAAGGGAAATAGTTGTAACGTATTTTTTTAGTTTTAGTTATGTTAACACATTTACATATATATAAAAATATACATGCGTCAAACAATCACATATATACATCTATACATATTAACACTTGTTTAGAAAAATATATATATTTACATAGAAAAGTTCTATGTGTCAGAATACAGCTTATGGCTGTTGAAGTTAGTTTTCGTCTTTTTTATAAAATATACTAATATTTTCGTATTTGAATATTGTATTCACACGAAAATGCATGTAATCGTTTAGATTTAGATACATATGGATGTGTCCTTATAAATATGCATATATATGTGGGTCATCTTCTAAAAATTTAACAAAGGAAGAAATATTTTAAAAAATTACTTGATTATAGTGAGCAAAACATGATATGCAAAAACATCTTTTAAGAATTCTTGGTTATTGACCTGTAATTTAAAGTGACAACTTGTTGGGTTCTTAAATTCTGTCAAAGAAATTTCTGTGAATTTAATTTTTATAGCAATCAACATTATGAACATATAATAAGTCAAATCGAGTAATTTGTTTAAAAATGATTCATAAGGACAAAATATAATACATTTTTAAAATGTAAGATTTCAGATCATTATGAAATTTGAAAAATCTTAATTCGAACAAAGACTTCTAAAAGTATAAAAAGAGTATGAAGTAAAATCGTATAAACAGCTTTGGCTGAGCTATTTTGTCTAACATAATCTTAGCTGAATATTTGGCACAAAAACATAATCGTAGATGGATATAGCACCAGGAGCCTTGCTCATGAATTTGAGAGACACTACAATGTTAGATTTTCGGCCGATCATGAAACAGACGTATTTACAGCTAAAATATTCGGCATTCTTAGAATATACAAGGAGCATTAAGGCATAGCTGTTCACGGCTCTTCAGCAACTAAAAGCTTCTAGCACTTTTGCTACCACTTGGTAACAATACTCTCATAAATTTTTGATATTTCTTAAATATGATTTTCAGTGGACATTAGCCACTTTGGTTAAAGAAAAGTCAAATGAGTTAGTCTAATAAATCTAATGAAAATTCTGTAAAAATTGATTTTGAATTTATCAGAAGCAAAATTTAGGTAATTTCTCAAGTCGGTCGAATTGAAATGGTTTAATGTGTAAACCTAAATTTGTAAATAATATGTGGTCAGTTTTTAACATCTATATCAAAAGGTAGTCATTAAACAATTGTCATAAAAAAGTAGTATTTTTCTACCCACTGTCGTCGCAGATGCCAGGATGTATATATGCAATGATTCTTGCCCTTCAAAGTAATTTACCCCCCCGTGTATAGATTTTGCTAACATTAAATAAGAATTTTTTTGGGATTTTGGTGGATATGAGAGAGCCGACAACTGATAGACAGACATAACATAACAAATCATATGAGATTTTGACTGATACATGAATACAGATGATTTCGTCTTGACATTACACATGGAATGAATTTCATTTTCATCGAACTACTACTATTTGGAATATATTCATTTATTGGAAATTTCAGTGTAGTTTATTGTAGATTTAACACTCGTGCTTTAAAAAGAACTTTCTAAGTAAGCTGCAGTATAAAAACGACTTTTTCATCTTCCAAAATATTCCGTTAAAGTGTTTTTCCGTTTTTTATTAATTCCTTGCTTACGCAAAAAAAAATTGAGCTTGATATCGGGTTGTTCGATTTTATCAAATTTGGGCAAACTAAAAATACAATTTTACAAATTTTAGTATTCAGTTTTTATATTTTATTTTCAATATAACATGCAAAAAAATTCATTGGAAATTGAAAAGGTGGAAGAAATACACATTTTGTGTAGAAATATTTCTACACAAAATGTATAGAACAAATATTTGAAGCATAAAAAAATTGTATTTATTTCTTTATTTAAAACTAAATTCAGAAATAATAATACCTATTGATTTTCAAATAATTTATTCTATTATATAACGTATAAGTAATAAACATTAATTTTATTAAGTATACGCAAGTATACTTTGTGCCATTATTTCTCAGCAACGAATGGTCTTGCAATTTTCTTCCAGAAGATCCATAACATTTATCAAGTCATTACCTTTATTACATAAATATTTTACTTTAAACAATAACTTTTTGCGCTAATATACTGCTGAAATATGAGAGGAAATTTTTTCATAAAATATTTAAGGTTTATTATGACATTTTTAAAGAAAAAAAATAAGCATGTTAATTCTTTATTAAGAAAGTTTTAAAGAAAATAAACATTTCATTAGTTAAAAATAAACAAAAAACAAGAGAATAAAATTCTACTAATGACATACTCAACGACAAAAAAACAACAATTGCACTTTTTGTAACATCTACACACAAACTTTTTAACAATCTGGAACCAGAAATAAAAAAACTTTATACTTAATACTAATGAACACTCATACGAATACATGTAGTCATTCGCTTTCTCCACCTCCCTCATATAAGTACTTTCAAAAACTTAAATAATAATAAAAAATATACACTTTATATTAATGTTTATTTAACCTACAATACATGAATTTTACGCGTATGTATAAGTGAAGCTAATACTTTTAAGCAAGGTATGGTTTTTGAATCTCTTTCTGTTCTTCAAAAGATCACATCTTTAAAAGGCTTTAATTTTAATAAAAAAGCCTTGTATTTTTCAATCGCTCTTTCAAAAAAGTTTAATTCAATAAATTATAAAAATCAAAATAAGAGCTCAATCGAAAAAGAGTTTAAAAATAAATAAACCGCAAAAATTATTTTGAAGTTGTGGGCAGCAGTCAAAAATGTTTTTTGTTCAGCTGAAAACGGATAGTTTGAATGCTTACAACCTTTGCAGGAATACAAAAATGTACTCACATATTAAGATGTGTTTCCTTTTGTTTTATGAATTTTTGTGTGTTTTTGTTATTGCATACTTTTAGTATAAAACAACAGCAGTTTAATTGCGCTAAGAAATTTATTTGAGTACTTGTATGCACAAGTACGTGTCCTAATTTTTTGCTTTCTTTTTAACCATTTTGCTTTTTTAAGCGAGTTAAAATTAACTGAAAAAAGAGTAAAATAACTAAAAAAATATTAATCGAAAAGGAAAGATTTTTATTTTTATCTTCACAAAGAGGAGTAAAAATTAGGATCGTTCTAAAATAAAGATTTTATTCCGAGTTTTCCATTCTCTGCTCTTAAGTTTAAATCTTTCTTCTTTGTGTGTGTGTGTAAAAGTATGTATTGGTGCATGAGGTTTGTCCTTTACATATATTTTTGTTGCGAATTTTTTAATAACTTGATGTTTTCAGTTATTAAAGTTTTTTTCCTTAATATCAGCAAAAGAAATTATATTATAAAAATAAGAATATTTATGAATAAAATAAAAATAAGCAGAGAGAGAAAGAGAGAGAGAGAGAGAGAGAGAGAAAGAGAGATAGCAAATGAGAAAAGAACTAAACTAAAGAAAAAACAAAAAGGTGTGTCAAAAGTAATTTTTCTTGTATTTTATAGTCAAAAGAGTTTATATTAACGTATGTATAAAAACAAAATACACACTTACAAATACAAAAACACATAAATTTATAAACACACCTATACATTCGTATGCTAATAATGCTGTTGCTTTGAAGCGTTTTTTATTTAATTTCTTTCTTAACATTTAAATATACTGATGATGGCAAAAATTAAGCTTCAATTTTGTTAACGGTGGCACAGTGTGTCTAAATATTTTTTTTAATGTCTGCTAAAAAGTCTTAACGGTTTATATAGCACAGAATAAAATCCAAAGCTTTAAAACACCAGTTAATTTGAAGATATATTTTCTTATATCGTTATAAATATTTTTTTATTTATTTTTTCAAAGGACCTTTTTATAAAAATTTTAAGAAATTTAGAAAATTGATTTGAACACTGTACGCTTCAAAGTAATTTTTAACGAAAATAAGTTATAAAAAGCGAGAACTTCATCGGGACGGAAGCATGCGGACTGAGAATCTTATTCAGTGATTTGTTTATAATTATTTTGTAAAAGATATATCTCAAACGTTCTCATTACGCTGTTATTGAAATTTAACTTTTAGGTATAAGTTATTATCTTAAACCCACATTCCATGGTGTGAATTATTGAACCGGTCATCTCCAATTGTTTTAAACTTCGTTTTTGGCTCAAAATAACAAATATACCAATTTTATCGAAATACCTCTGTGAGTGTTATGAGCTTAGAACGCTATTCTGGGAGGACATTTATATGCAAATTAGGATAATATGCGTACTCATATTTGGTACTTTTTTCTGTTTGTAAGTTTACTCTGCTTATTTGGAATCCCAGTATTATTTTCAAATAGAAAATTATAATTTATTACTTATTTTTCAATCTCCTGGTTTCTTTTTTAATTTTTAATAGACATTAACATGGAAATGCGAAATTTTGGCTCTGAAATATCAATATGAAATTTATGGTACTTTCAAAAAATATCATTTTTTGAATTAACTTTAATTCATGACATTTAATTGTTCATTAATAATTCATGTTAAAACATTAAATATACGATATACAATTTAAATTTAGAAAGAATTTTAATGATCAGTGATACATTTTGTGCTTTGAATTTTCAGGATTGTTATACGGTTTTCTTCTAATGGTCCTTTTTGTTTCTTCTATAAAAATTCATTCCAAAAAATCGATCAGAATCAATATGAGAAGATTTTATGGCAATTCGTAGGAATTTCTATGAGGTACTTTTTTATTTTTTTCTTCTTAATGCAAGAAATTTATGAAGAAACAAATCTGTATCAATTTGCACACAGTCGTAAGTGTGAAAATCTAGTTATGATGTGAGATTTCAATATATTATATACGGTTAAAATTTTGGTTATTTTTGTAGCAGCAATAAATATCAATATTGCTAATATTCCATAGATATAAAAGTTTCTTCATTGTAAGACAAGTTTTATGAATTAACTAATTACAGGTAACAATACTTCAGCAGCTATTTACCTTTACTGAGTGCAGTTTTTCATTTAAAACTTGTCAATTAGAAGTCAAAGACTTCTAATTTCAGTTTTTTTCACACGAAACACTGTACTATGTAACCCTATTTTTTGGCACTCCCTGCAATCACTTTAAGGAAAAAATTTGTGCGTATAGTACTTAAACAACTAAAGGCGGGTACCTTTGCTACTTACACACATACATTCTTTGTTTATTAAAATTTATGTTTCATAATAACTACAATAATACAAAAAAACCAAAAGAAAGCATAAAAACTTCAAACAAAAAAAGAAGAAAGAAAATTTAACGTTTTTGTTTCTTTATACTTAGAAGTCATGGTGTCAAGAAGTCTTTATATTGTTTTGCTGTAATGAAAAGTATTTACAAAGTATGTGATTTTTTTGACAACAAATAATGAAATACAAATAATATCAAATAAAAGTAATAGTCAGGCAAGCCTGACTTATTGAGTACCCTACACCACATTGTTGATAGCAACCAAAATATCAATGAACGACCCTCGTATAAATATATCTTCTAATTTGTGTTTAAGAGTTCATTATATTATGGTAATAATATTTTGTAAGATTTGTGCCACTTTTAACGCATTTTTCTGGAGGGGATTATACGGAAGCTAATTCTTACCATAATTCTTATTATAATTACCAACATTTAGTATGATTTAGCCCTACGAAGTGAAATTTTTAAGGGGGTTATAGGGACCTATATTCTCGAATAATTTGGCCCATCATGTTAGAATAGCAATTTTGTTAACATCGCCTTATATTAAGGACTTTTATGACCTTAAAACCCCATTCCGTAAAAAAAACATTTGTATAGGACTGATAATTGGCCTATAATTACAAATTTTTAGCAATCGTCATGATACGTGCCAAGTACGACTTGCATTTTGTTTACATGATTTTCATGTAAAGCCAGTCAAACGGACATCGTTTTAAATGGTGGTAGCAAGTTATTTCCGTTACAAACTTAAGCCAAAACGCATAGCTACGGTGAAGTAGGGTATAAAGAATATATATATGTAGACTCTCATAATTTACCTAAGAGTAAATGAGAAAGAGTTCAGTAAAGTATTTAAATTATGACCAAATGTTTATATAAAAGGTTAAATAAATTACATATGTGTTTTATTAAAGAATCATACATTAGTTTAGGTAACAATATTAAGGAAAAAAGTCTTGGATTTCTTTTCGGACATCTAGAGCTTAAAAACTTTTTCATTACAGTTAAAAAATGCAGTTGTTTATAAATAATTGCTACAGATCGATGACTTTTATTTAATTTTTAAGGATATTTAAGGCGTATGAGTGATATTTTATTTTTAAATATAAAACACAATAATTTAAATTTGAATAACTAATTATTAGTGGTATTTTTGCACCTAAGGAGATATTGATTTGATAAAAGGATTTTGTATGTTCCGACAATTTAAAAAAAAATTACACAATATAAATTTGATTTTCAAAGTACATATGTATTTGACATATGTACAATTTAAGAACACATGTGTTAAAGTCAAGTTTTTTTATAAAAAAGCAATAAAATTCAAAGAGGACTTTTAAATACAAAATTTAAGATGAAAAAATGTATATACTTAATTTATTTTAAAGAAACATTTTATTTTAAACAAATAGAAATATATTCGCAAAAAAAGTAATTTTGCATCGTTCACTTAGAAAATACTTTATTTTTAGACTGGGAATTAACCATTATTGAGTGTTTAAGATCTGAAGCATACCTAAGGACTTAAATAAGTGCTTATACTAAAAAATTGAGGATCATTTAATCCCCAGCATGTATTTCAATTTCCAGTTTTTGGGGGCTTTCCGGCTTTTTTTGTACTAAACCAATTGTGCTTAATTAAATACAAATCTGTTCTGGAAATCAGTAATAACTCAGACCGAATTCCCCTAAACTTTTGCTTAGAAATAAAAGTGCCAAAACGGATAAATTAATTTTAACTTTAAAGTAGAGTATGAAATAACTTGGATCAAAATCTTTATTTCAAATATTCTTAATTTTTACTCCTCTTTGCTATCAATACATTTGTCTTTATTTGAAAAGAAAACAAAAAAAGAAAAAAATGTGTATGTACATGTACAAACACACAAACAAATTCTTGCCGCCAATGAAACTCTTGTTTTTTTTATACTAAAAAATGCAATAACCAAAACACACGAAAATTCTTGGAACAAAAGTAAACACGTCTTAATATATAAATTCGTTGTATATTCATACAAAATTGTAAACTTACAAAAATCCATTTTTCAGCGTAATAAAAATATTTTTTGCTGCAACACACGACTTTAAAGATTTTTTTTGAATTATTCATTTCTGAACTCTTTTTTTTCCATTTTGCAATTTTTTTTAATTTTTATCATATTTTAAAATTTAACTCTTGTTGAAAGAATGAAAAGAAAAAAGCCTCTTTTTTATAAAAATTATAATTAAACTCTTTGAACGATCCGATCTTATGAAGAATAATAAAAAGAGTCGAAAACCGTTATCGTGCTTAAAACACCTGTTTTTAGAAAATTACTTCTTATATCCACATGTGTCTACCAAAACTTTGAAACCAATTAAATGTTTTGAATTGTTGAAAAAAAAATATATATTATTCCTAAATACTTCTTTGCTGCACATGTTTTAACTAACAAATTTTAATTTAATTGCTACTAACTTGAATGCAATATTTTATTATACCAAAACATAATATTAGTTTTAAGTTATTATTCTTTTTTTACTACAAATAGTCTCTTAACATTTTCTACTAATTGTTTGTAAAATGAGTGTAGTGTAATGTAATGTAATGTAAGTAAAACATTAAGTTTTCTATATAATTTTTGTTAAGATAATGAATGTTATCATTAACATATTAAAAAGACTTAAAGGGGAGATTCTGAAATGCATTTAAATTTGTTAAAATGTGCGCAAAACTTAAGAATATTTAAATGGGCATGAGAAAAGTTAAATTAAATTTTACATCTAACTTCGCAAAACTTCAGAATCAAATAAGAGTTTAGGTAAATATTAAATTAAATAAAATACTCACTCATATAATCATTAAGATAAAAGAGGAATGCTTAATATGTGAATATTATCCTAAGTTGTATGTATTAATGTTGCATATATACATATGCACAGGGTTATAAAAGTTTACGTACGGCGGTTATAATGTTAAAAAACATGTCACGGGACCGTACCATAATTTTTGAAGCTGGAAAAAAGGACTTTAATAATTTAAGTTTCGATTCGAAAAGCAACTAGAAAGTTGAACTTTTCTAAATTTTATTGAAAAATATTTAACGTTTTGAAAATTATAAAGTATTTTTTGAAAAACCAGTGAAAATACTATATTTTGTTGTGTCAAATTTTCAGAAAATCAAATCACGTAATATACATATTTTCATTTTCACGTAATATACATATTTTCATACAAATTCTTTCATACGAAATTCAGATACACAAACACTAGTTAATACAAATCATTTTTTATAGATAACTGGCAGACCTGACAAACTACGTTTACGTTTAAGGCGTCGCTGGTCCACAGCAAACATTACTGTTCTATTACAATTACAATATATTTACAATTAAAATATATTTTAAGTGATATAAATGTGCTTGTTTATCTGTCCTACGTTTTCTCGAGTAAAACAATTCCTTGAGAAAGTTGTTGGGACCAAATTAGAGAATTTGGTTTATTCTTTATATAGTCCATAATCAATAATTGCTTTGTATGGTTATACCTCTTACCCCATGATCCCATCAGAATTTTTTGTGTTGCTTTCTGTGAAAATTACATCAAAATAGATGCGGCCGTTTAAGAGTCTATACGTTACATACATACTACATACATGCTATTTTATTATATGGACATACAAATATACCTATGTTGGATCCTATTTTTAATTATGCGATTTTGGTCATTTTTATCACTGTAATGAAGTTCATATTCATCTGATTTTTATAAAAAAAAAATTAAAAAGTTCTTCGTTGGAATTTTGAATTGTCTCAAATATGGATCTTTAACTTAATTTATACTAAACTAATTGTACTCGTTTTAAATAGTGATCTGCGAAGGACAATTTCATTAAACTAGGACCGTTATTAGAGAAGGGAGGATTGAAGAATACATACTTTATGTGATATATACATTATCGAGGTCTTAAATAATTCCATCTTAGTTTTACATACTGAATGGCAGAAGATTATTTAGAATATGGTACAAAATTTACACAGTATTTTAGTTTTTTTGGACTCAAAAATAACTTGCGACTTTTAATGAACTAAAATAACATGTTCAAAAATGAATAAATGTTACGAGATAAAATATCTCCTTTTCACATCCAAATCAGTAGAAAAACCCTTACAAAGTATCCTTATGAAATTTGTCAGTTTCGATAAAATCTTTTTGGACCGTTACTTATTAAGTCTCCCTTCAATAAATCACCAAAATTTTTCACAAATTTTTAGATCCTAGGTTTTATCATATTTTCCGCCTCACGAT
>PYHX02000158.1:74238576-74266250 GCA_004302925.2 Cochliomyia hominivorax | reverse complement strand
ACTAAGGGTTAAGACTGATGGCAGTTAAAACTAATATTGAAATGACCGTTGTATTTGACTGAATAGGACGAAGAGAGATGACTGTATATGACAAGAATATTCTAGAATCGACAAAAACTGACGAGTAACGATTACATTTCAATAGACGGTCAATTCCGTCTATAGTTGAGTTTGAGCACTGGTCCAGGGCAGTCGTAGTCTAAAGTTGAAAGAGTTAAGTTGTTAAGTTGTTAAGTTGTAAAGTTGTAAGAAGTCAAGTGATAAATTTAAGTTGTGAAAGTGTCTTAAAATTAAAGTGAATAAATATATTTGATTGTTGAATTAAAACTATAAATACCCCCTAGACTTAAGCCTAATATATATAATATATAATAAACTAAAATCTATTAAAGAATTGTGTTTTAATCAAAGTCATCAAACTTTGTAATAAAACTATCCCACAAATTGGGGGCTCAACCGGGATTGTGCCAGTGAAAAGTGTAAAAGAATTAGTTGGAAAAATAATATTCAAATTTAAATTTGGTGAAATATGTTTAAGTTAATTAATTTAAAATTGCTGTATAAAAGAGAAAAAATAAATATATTAATACATGTGTACGCATGATGACGAAATTTAAAAGACAATTTTAAATTAAAATTATAAGAGAACAGAAAAAGAGGACTTTGAAGTGAAAGAGTATTTATGAAAATTGGAAGTGTAAAAACTCCAAAAAATTCTAATAAAAGTATGAGAGTAATGCAAAACATTTGTAATTGTGCGTTTAAAAGAATATAAACATTAACATATAAGTTTAAAATTAAGAGAAAAAGCTTTTATGCACACAAACTTTAATGAACAATATAGAACAGCATAAGTGTTTTCAGAGCATAAGTGTTTTTAGAGCATAAGTGTTTTCAGAGAAAAGTGTTTAATCGCTGAAAACGGCCGTTAAATTTAACTAGTAAAAGCTTATACAAAAGAATGATAAGATAAAGCGAGTGCATTGGAGAACTTGATCATATAATTCAAGAGAGGAAAACGACGAGTAAAGTTGTGCTAGTTATCTCATGTAATAGTTAGTTACTAAAGAGCTTTGAGAAGAAGAGACTGTGCAGCTGATGTTCTCGGGGAGAGATTGAACGAGTATTACAATAAGATAAGTAGTTTTAACATTTTTGTATGTATATGTGTTAATTTGTAAGCTTTTGCTTTTTATGATACGTAGGTAACTTATATTTTTTTAATTCAAATTTCGGTTCTGTTAAATTCAATGTTAATTTTAGAGCTTAATGTAAATTTATGTTATTTTTACATTCTGTTAAATTGAATTTGTATGTAACTTTATACTGCTATAGAATTCTTGAAAAGTTTCTGTTGACAAATATTATTCATATGATAAATTAATTATCTTATTTTTTTCTCTTTGGAATTTATAATATTTTTTTTCTTTTCAAAGTGTAACATTAAGATTTTTTTTCATTATAATTTTTATCAATTTACTGATTATTGTATAATTTATTATATAATTAATTATTACAGTAGGGATATTCGAGAATATTTGATTTTGTAAGAGTGTTTCTGGACTATTTTAATCATGGACGTTAACAGCATTATGACAATGAATTGTGACGCTTTACGGAGAAAATTGACTGAGTTAGGATTGGACAATACAGGTTTGAAGGCAGTGTTACGCGACAGGCTCCTCCAATATTTCGGTCACCAAATCGAATCTTTAAATTCTGAGTATCAGGATGTAAGTGCTAGGACACATCCGGAGTTTCGCCTTAGTGGTCCTGTCTTCACCTTGAAAGACATTGCAGATAGTCTGTCATCATTCAGTGGGACTGATTCTTTGGAAGTTAGAAATTGGATACAAAATTTTGAATAGAACGCCGAAATAGTAGGATGGAATTCTGTACAGAAATTTATTTATGGAAAACAATTATTAAAGGGTGCGGCCAAATTATTTGTTGCAAGTCAGTCCGGATTGAAGAATTGGTCGGCATTGAAAAATTCTTTGATTGAAGAATTCGGTGAAACATTGTCGTCATCGGAGATACACAGAGTTTTGAGAAACCGTCGCAAACATCCAGGTGAGAGCTATCGCGAATACTTATATGCTTTAATGGACGTTTCAAGTTTGCTTGATTATTTCGTCGAAGGTATTCCAGATTCACGTTTTAATAAGAGTATTTTGTACCAGGCAAAAACTGTTGAACAGATTAAGGAACAAATTAAAATTTACGAGAAGGTTCGTACTCCACTCGATATGGGTAACAGGAAAAATTATTCTTCAAATGACGTGAAAATTACTACCAAGATAGAGAAGACAGACAAGAACAAAAGAGAAACTCAATTCAAGTGTTTCAAGTGTAATACTCCTGGACACCGTGCAGCCGACTGTAATGAGAATAAACGGAAAGTCAAACTGGAGCCGCGCAGCAATATGAACATTTTGAGCTATAATAAGGAACCTTTTGGGCCGGGAATGAAATACAAGAAAATTCGAATCAGTGACATCAATATTTATGGGCTTATTGATACCGGTTGCAGTATTTGCACGATATGGAGCGATGTTTATGAAAAGTTACGAGATGTATTTAAGATGTCATCAGAACATAAAAGATTAAAAGGTGCTGGTGCTGGAGTATTCTATACTCAGGGTTACATTGATGCTCCGATTATTGTTGAAAATATTCAGCTGCAATTGAGATTTTATGTTGTGCGTGCGGAGGATATCGACTATCCGGCAATTTTGGGTAGTAATTTGTTACAATTTGTCGATTTAATGTTAAGCGAAGATGAGGTGAAATTTCTTCCTAAATCAACCATGAGTATTGAACATAAGCCGGGTGAGACTTTCAAGAAGAATGATTCTTTGGAACTTATTTGCAATTTCCAAGATCTATGTTTGAATATAGAAAAAGATGAAAAAACAGTAGCTGATAAAGAACACGGAACGATTCGACTCTCGGAAGAAAAAACTTTGGCGATCAAGAATTTTCCACTACCCAACGATAGGAAGAGTTTACAACGATTCCTAGGTTTAACGTCATATTTTCGTAGATTTGTTGAAGGTTATGCTGTATTGTCGAAACCGATGACTGATTTGTTGCGAAAGGGCAATGAGTTCAAGGTAGATGATGAAGTGATTTCTTCATTTGAGCAACTGAAAATAGCATTGACGAAGGATCCGATACTTAAACTATATAATCCGAAGGCTTTGACTGAGGTCCATACGGACGCTAGTAAATTTGGATATGGTGCAGTCCTGTTGCAGAAGGATTCCGAGGATCACTTAGGACCCATGGCATTGATAGACAAACAATATAATCACATACCTGTAGTCGTAGATGAATTTTCAAAATTTGTTTGGTTGTATCCCACCAAGGATACTGGGACAGATGCTGTTATGGATCGGTTAGAACGTCAGGCTGCTGTATTTGGTAACCCGAAGAGAATAATTTCTGATAGAGGGTCTGCATTCACTTCTAACGCTTTTAGAGAATACTCGAAGACTTTCCTAATATTAAGGAAATTATGGAGGAATAAATTCTACAAGAAATGCAAACGGAAGGAGATGGAGAAGCATTTCAACGCAAACCGCAGACATGAGGAGAAGTATAAGATTAACGAATTAGTCGCTATAAGACGCACCCAATATGGAGTCGGTTTGAAATTAAAGGGTAAATATTACGGTCCTTACAAAGTGATACGAAAAATGAATCATGGCCGATATGAAGTCGAAAAAGTTGGCGAAGTCGAGGGCCCACGTAGGACATTTACAGTGGCTGAGTATATGAAACGGTGGACGTCAGTATTCGAGTCGAATACCTCGTCAGGAGGGCCGAATGTGGGATTTGAGCCTGGTCGCACACGATCGGGTAGACCCTACTAAGGGTTAAGACTGATGGCAGTTAAAACTAATATTGAAACGACCGTTGTATTTGACTGAATAGGACGAAGAGAGATGACTGTATATGACAAGAATATTCTAGAATCGACAAAAACTGACGAGTAACGATTACATTTCAATAGACGGTCAATTCCGTCTATAGTTGAGTTTGATCACTGGTCCAGGGCAGTCGTAGTCTAAAGTTGAAAGAGTTAAGTTATTAAGTTGTTAAGTTGTTAAGTTGTAAAGTTATAAGAAGTCAAGTGATAAATTTAAGTTGTGAAAGTGTCTTAAAATCAAAGTGAATAAATATATTTGATTGTTGAATTAAAACTATAAATACCCCCTAGACTTAAGCCTAATATATATAATATATAATAAACTAAAATCTATTAAAGAATTGTGTTTTAATCAAAGTCATCAAACTTTGTAATAAAACTATCCCACATAAATATAATTCAAAACCAGTATGCGAAATTATACGAGGGTCAATCCATAATTTTTTCTATCTCCCAGATTAAATTTCGTTTTAACACAAAAATTTCACGTAAGTGTTAGTAACATAATAATCTATTGCATACATAAGCATAAAAAGGAAAAGCAAATTATACGAGGACCCGAGAAGTAATATTCAACGCTTTCATTTTCTAAGCAAATGGAGCATCATCTGTAATTTCCGAACGGCAAGTCCAACAAAATTTCACATAGTGATAGCAGAAAAGTAGGACTAATGTGCACTAAAATATTAAAAGTCCTCTAAAAATTTTGGCATCTATTGAACTTTTTCATTATGTATGAAAAGTGGAAGGTTGTTGAAAAATACTTTTTTTTTAAAATTCAGCGAAAAACAATATTTTTGGAAAATTCTAAATTTAAAGGCTTAAAAACCTTGATAACATCAAAATATTTTTGAAATTTTTCTTAAAGAAATTTAGTCATTGATTCTTAAAAAATTAGAGAGATGTTAAAAATTCGGGTGAAATATAAAAGCACTATAGCATAAGATATTCGACAAGATCGGTCAAAAAGTAAAATTAAAAATTTTTGAATTTCATATATTTTAAACTATGAGACACACTTTGTTGTAGGACTACACCAGCAGAATATTTTGTAAATCCTTTCAAATGTAAGGAATCTGGAAAATTCTTATATTTTTATGACTCGATGTATCTAATTTTGGAAATCTGATGATCTTGCATCATTTTACTTTTTTCTGTCTTCTTTTGGTATATTCCGTATAATATTTTTAGTTGCTAAGACTAGATCAATACAGAATCAAAATAATAATAATAATAATAATAATAATAATAATAATAATAATAATAATAATAATAATAATAATAATATTAATAATAATAATAATAATAATAATAATAATAATAATAATAATAATAATACTATTTCAACAAGTGTGTTACAAAGACAGAAGGAAACTCCATTCCCGGAAGATATTTGCATGGCACCTTCCTGAAATATTGAACCAAATATAATCAACTTCAATAGCAATGTGTACCAAATTTGATGAAAATAACTTTAGACACTGTTAACACCATAGAGCCAGCACTGTACTGAAAATCGTTAAATCGACGCAGAAGGTGATTCTAAGTCGAATACTTAAAGATGGAAGTATCAACATATTTTTTATGTTATAAATATCAGCATAAATGTATCATATTCTTACCATATGTGAGATAATTTTTTTTGTAATTAATCAAATACTTTTATTTATTTTATTTATAATGATTTACTGTATAAAGGGACTTTAGCTTTCAAATTAAGTTTAAATTTTGGTAAAACTATACCTATCCCGGAATATGCTATGTTAGTTAAAAATTGTATACGTTTACATTTAATTTCATAATAATTTCATTAATTCCGTTGAACATTTGACATTAAAACTACTAAACCTTACAATAATTCCAAGAGGATTTTTTGATTAAATAATATTTCTAAGCTCATAAATTCGTTAAAAATTAAAGTATTTTGATAAAATCCTGATCCTATAATTTTGGCTTCGAACTAACTAATTTATATCTCAAAGAAGTTCTTTACCGGAATCGGTGTTAAAGCTGATAAAACGTGAAAATTGTATTTAAGATTCGGTACTTTCGAATGTAATATTCTAACTTGTATTTTTTTCAGTGTAACAATTAAAATCTTTCACTGTCATTAAACAAAAGTTGTTAGCCTAAAACCATTGCTCCAGTTTCTTATCATTTTCGATTTTCAAGTGCCGAAATTTTCTTTTAAATGCAAATGACTTCCCTTTAAGTCGGGGAGAAAAGGAAACGTTCAATTTAAGTATGCAAACTTTTGTTAGTTATTATTTCTTTATGTCTTTAGAAAACCATAACAAATTTTAAATTTCTAAAATGTATTTCAATTAAAGCACACACAAATGTACACAAAAGTATTCATCAATAATAATAGTAACAACAACAGCAATAACAACAAACCATTAACAATAAAGGAAAAAAGGAAAACCTTCGTTAAAAGACCCTTATTTGAAATGAAAATCTAAAGAAAAAAGAAATTTTTAAAAAAGTTTAAAGAAATCTGAAGGATTTTAACAGAAAGAAAACCTTACTCAATTTTTCATATTTTGCCAAACACACACATTTATAAAATGTTCTATATTACGTTTTTCAATGCAAAATAAAAGTGAAAGAAACTTTTCTTTTTATTCAGTTTGTGTTTCTTTTATGTTAAACGAAATCATTTCTTACAACATTAATCAAATGTTTCCTTTAACAGGAAGTTTAACAAGCGTTGATGTTTTAAGTGTGTGTAGGTGTATGTGAATGTGTGTTTTTGTGGCAATCAGCCTCCATTTTTATAACATTCTGTAACATAAACAATTTTCAAAATTTAAACATCTTCATATTTAGGTACCCTTACACTGAACAGAAAAGGTTATTAAATATAACGAAAAAGTCTGTAGAATTGAAGAAAAGTGGGTAAATATCAGCCAATGGAAACTTTATACATCATAACGAAAATTTTTGTTAATTTTTTTACAAAATCCTTCAAACTGAAGAAAAATCGTAAAAATCATTATTTAAATTCGTTAATAAAAATTGAGTTAATTTCATAAATATTATTCAATTTGAACAATATATTATTCCATTTAACAAAAATAAAACTTTTATATTGATTAATATTATTCAATTTTAATATCATATTTAAGTTAAATTTACGAAATTTTAATAGAATTGACAAAAGAATTACGTAAGATTGTTGCAGTAAATAGCATATTGATTATAGAATATATTAAGAACTGTAACAGAGAGATTCTCAAAGTTGGTACCAACGACTTCCTCAAAGTGTATCGGGTAAAATCTAGTTTTAGTAAATAGAAAAAATAGTGCATTGTCAAAGGACGGTGGTGAGCTGACCGGCTTGTATTTCTGATAAAAATTACTTACATGATTGTTGATCAGCTGCTCTTCCATTTGCATTAATTCTTTTAATTTCAATCATAATATATTCTTCTCATATTCTATAAAATATTAACCTCCTGTATATATATTAATATTCAGTTTATATTTTCTTTGTCATATTTCATTTAAACTGTTAAAAAAATATAAGAAATTATTTGACGAAATAATATTTAAATTAACAAAAACTTTATTCAAAAGTAAACTTCATTTCAATACGTAGAGTTGAATAACTTTGTGCGTTATTTTACTTACTAAGCGTTACTGCCGTTTTTACTAAATATATGTTGATATAACATAACTTTCGTTAATTTTTTAACGAAATTTTATTCAATTTAACATCTTTTGATTAAATTTTTTGATTAAAAATTTTTTGTATATTTGAAAAAAACTCTTTAATTTTAAGAAAATTTATGTTAATTAGATTAAAACTCTGATTATTTAACACCTTTTTTTCGTTAAAGTTCTACGAAAATTTTTCGTTAATATTACTGACGACATTTGGTTCAGTGTAACTTTAAAGTTTATACAAATTTTATCGCAAAAACTCATTCGTTCATACAGTTAAGCGCTCATTTGTATGACATTTAAAAACTTTAAATGTATATGTATTACCTTCCTGCCATAACCTACTTTTATCGTTAACCAAAACCATATACATTTGAATGTCAAACCACTTGAAATATATCTAAAGGAATGAGTTCTTGAAAGAGAAATAAAACTATCTTTAGAAAATGTTGTTTTTGAAAAAATTACGCATTATTGGGATGAAAGTCCCAGGGGAATACTGGTTAAATTGGAAAGAAAATAAATGAATCCTTGAGAGTCTAGCAACTTTTTGCGTAAACTGATATCCAGTTTCAAGCGTTTTTATATCCTGTCAGAAAATCTGACAGGCAGTGAATGGGGTTAATTTACTAAAAGGAAACAATATAAATTTGTACTGTTTTTGTCTGCAACTACAATCAAGAATTCCAAACATATTCCGTAGAAAAGTGGGTAGTTCATAAGGACCACTCTATTGAGGCATATAAAAAAATATGAGTAAACATTTTTCATTACCTTTGATGATACCCTTATTTATAATTTAAGTACATTTTCGTATCTAATACTTTTTATATTCTAAATACAAATTCGGACTAGTTTATGAGAAGGTTATTGAAATTACATTCTTATGAGAAAAATTAAAACTCGAATTAAAATCAAAATTCTGATTTTGTTAACCAAAATGTTAAAATTTTTTTAATAAAACCTTAAGGCACTTTGTACAGCTCTAAAGGAAGTAAATCCTCGAAATTCAAAATATCTATGCAGAAATTCGAAATATCTATGCAGCTATATCGAGAGTGTTAAAATTGTTTAGGTACAAATTAAAAAAAATTGTTTACTAATGGAAATTAAGAAATAAGTAGCTATAAGCCTCGAAGAACATGAATATTAGAAATTTAGTTCCTTTAAAAATTGTAGTAAATGAAGAGGCACTCTGACTAACATAATATAACATTTCAAAGAAAACTAAAGACAATTATATGAGACTAACAGACAGACTTTCACACAGAAGAAGATCATCATGATAACTGTGGCAAATATTTTAGAATACTAAGTTCTTACATTGCGAATATTAGACTGGAATAAAACAAGGACACCTTCTGTTTCTATTTATTTATTCAGAAATTTATCATTTCAGAGAACAATAAGGACAATTATAACCACGCTTTTTTAAAAACTGGATCTGCGTAGAACAAGTCGTCACTCTGATATCAAAATGCCATCCATACAATCAGATTATGTCACATGGAAAACATTGAAAAGGAAAAGAGTGCAGATAAAGATAACAAGAATCACCACAACTGTGGATCTAAAATTATGAGTGCGTTTCATTGTGATAATTTCTAATATATTTTCAAACATTGAAACAAAACGAAACAAAAAAACTTTAACATTCTAATAAGAAAAAAACAACACTTATGCTGAAAACCCTCTCCATCGTACTATTGCTTTTCATGCAGTTATTGTTGTAACAGACAATCTTTGGCCAAGTGTATTTCGGGTCGATCTGTAATGGAGATCAAATTGTTGTCGAAACATATCAGAATACCAACACTCGTGAATACAACAGTCAATTAAGGCGGAAACTGTCATCAATATGAAGAGCTTTCAAACGTCCAGACGGATCAACCTAAAATATTCAACAAAATTCAGGTAGAGTCGAATACCATCACACAAAACTACAGATATTTATTAAAAAGTGACTTCGAGTCAAAGGCAGGATATAGTGTCTGATAGTCAGTAACGTAAAATTTCAATTTTATTCTATTTATATTCACTGATTAAAAACTTAAATCAGGTATGCTAACAAGAGATTGTACAGCTTATTAAACTCAAATTTTTATTTGATAAAAGATAATGTTGCCTTAGAAATTCCATCCTGGTATAACACACAATAAAAACTACATATAGTCTCTTTTTATATATATGTACTGGTCAATAATATAAATATAATATAAAATTAGATTTTTTATATCATCTTTCCTTTCAAAAAAATGCAAAATTAAAAATTTATTCATTTACATAACTGTAACCACAACACTTTCCTCTCAAATATGCCACAAGTAAGATATAAATATGTTGTTGTGTATGTGTTATGTTGCGTTATATGTCTCTTTATAACAAGTTAGTATAATTGTCAGTCTCTTTACATGAGTGTGTGTACGTTTTAGAGTGATATAAAATTTGAATGTGATAAAATACCTGGGTGGTGGATCCGCTTGTATTTCACACGCAACTTCGACAGTTTCATCCTTTGAGGCACCAATTAAGATGACACGATCTAAATGTTTGCAAATTGGAGTGTCTGGAAAATTAAAACAAAAATGGAAAGAAGAAAAATATTAAAAATGTATACTTTAAATGTTTAAACCATAAAATTTTGACATCTATAAAAATGCTTAAATGCTTCGAAGAAATATAAATATACATACAACTTTATATACTTAAATACCTGGTTTATATAATACACATTTTAAAATTTGTGGCAAACTTTTTTCGAGAGTCTGAGACTGAAAGTGGTGTCTCTTACCATTATATGTAGTGGTGGTATTATGAGTTTGTGCATATGTTTGTAACGGACAAAAAATAATCGTATACCGTGCGACTCAGAATCACTTGCTGAGTCAAATTTAGCTTGGCTGTTCGTTCGTGGCTGCCCATGTAAAGCTTCTTCACAAAGTACGGGTCGCAGTTTATCTTAATGAAATTTGGGACGTATTATTAGTTTGGCCCAACAACGATGTCTATTGATATTGGTTACGATAGGTACATTATTTCATATAGGCTCCATACAAATGTCTGCCTGGAGTGTCCATAAAATTATTTAATATAAAACGATTTTATGTTTTTATATTCAAAACCTCTGCGCGAAATTATACGAGGATCATCCATAATTTTTCTAACTCCCATATAATTCTTTAGAAAAAATCCTTTTAAAACGTAAAAATTTCACATAATTGTTAGTAAAATATTAATCTACTGCGTATATAAGCATAAATAAGGAAAGTAAGTTATACGAGGGTCGTTCATAAATTTTTCGTAGTAGTCATTTACAACCAACCAACAACATGGTGTATGGTATTACATAGTCGAGCTTGATTGATTATAACATTTTTACTTGTTTATTTATTCTAACGGTGTTTTTGTATATTAATTAACATGGTTTTGTTAATTTAGATTTTTTGCCTTAAAACATTAACTAATGAAGTATTTTTTTGCATTGTTTCAATTAAGCAAACAATTTTTTATGAAAATAGATGATTGAATTTTATGAATTATGATAACAAAATAAGAACTTAATCACTCAATATTTTTGATATTTAATAAAAATTAATTTTTTACTAAGTCTGTATTGTAGCTGGCAGCTATTTTGCTATAAATAGAATTTTTGCTGATAATAAATGAAATTATTGTCATGGAATTAAATTAAAAATCAATTGAGCCACCACAAGTAGGAAATATGCTTTATTTCATTTAGTATGAAAACCAAGAAAAGATATCCGATTGCCCTTTAAATTTGTGCTTTTGGATTGGATCATTTAACAATGTCTGTTATTTTTGAGTTACCAGTGAGGGATATGCGATAACAAAAGTTTCGATCATTTAAGGGATATCACTTTCTAGTGCTCTATCCTAAATTTCTGTAGCTTATAACATTATGTTTTTAAAACACTATTCATGTGCCACATATCGTGTAATTTTCTGGCCTTACTCTAGAGATATATGATGTTAAAAGTATAGTTTGTATGGGTTATAAACTTCCCCCACTTCCTATTCAAAAAATTAAACTGGGTATAGATATTGCTTTTTCTACTCAACCGATTTACACGATTTTATATAGAAAACTTCTCAGGAGTATAGCAAATACTTTGGAAAAATTTCATTTAGCTATGTCCATTATTATGGATGTGAGCATGCCAAAAGACTGATAGATAAGATCTTAAATAATTTTTAGATATCGTTTCAATCTTAATGAAAAAGATATTAACTCTCATCACCACTTACGTAGGTAGAGGGTATACCCTACCATGATGTTTGAAGAATTTTATTACTTATTTATTTTAAAATGTTTTTTTCACTATTTGGGGTGACTTTAGGAAATTTGGTTAAATAGGCATTAAATGTAGAAATAACAGGAGTAAAGACTTTGTGGGCGCTATAGTCATCTGTGGACAGATATTCTGAAAATTTAGAATGCAGATTTCGTGTATACGATACGGAGTATACGATTTATTTGTACAAATTTAATTGTGAGGTTATGATTGTATTGCGACAGAATATGTCCAGTTTCCCAAAAGATTCAGGATGGATATTGTTAAAGTACTCGGTATTCTTGTGTTACAAATATCAACACTAAGACAAAATATTCATATTTCCTTCATATATCACTAAAATTACTGCCTGTGGAATACTCACAACTTATGCATGGACAGTAAATCAAAGTGACAGACGGACGAAAATTTTGAAACCTTCTTTGTATTCCTTATTTTAATTTTAACCTTCACACAACTGCACAAATGCTCAATATCTCACCGCTTACGTCCTTTTTTAGTATCATAAGGGACTTGGTTTTAGTGCGATTCAATGTCAATTTTTATATAAAACGAAACATTTTTATACCCAATACCATCGTACCATAGTGTTACACAAACTTTTTAGTAATATCCAATATTTCAGGTACCTCTCATATAAATTTTCACCCGGAATGTAGGATTTTAAAAATTGCGAAAATAAGCGTTATAATATTCTATAATAATTGTTGATCAATTATTAATTAAGGCAAAAGTTAGTTAAAAACGATGTGCTCTCAAATCAATAAATTTACAAAAGAAAACATATTTTCGTTGTTTAAGGTTAGATCGATCTATTTGACCCAAAGCTAAGTTTATTGTTATTGTGTTGATTAATTTTATCTTTTAACTATTTACTTCATCGGAATATAGATTCGGTATTCCGATGACAAGGAGTGGTAACTATATTCTTAGTCAAAATTTATCACCAATATTTTTTTTATTTGGAAAATTTCCTGATGGTATGAAAAAAAAGGAAATATTTTCCCTATAGTGTTTCTGAAATCTTAAAAAATAAACGGTATTAAAATAAACATTATTGTAAGATATTAACAAATCTAATTTTATATTATTAATCATTTTTCACCCCCACAAGTGGTGAGATGGATAAATAAATTTTGTCATTCCGTGCGTAATATCAAGACGGTATATATATTGTTTATTCTATTCTTGCAATAAATCTATTCGATTTAGCTATGTCCAACTGTCTTATAGTAACAGGTAGAGCTCAATGAGATTTATGTGAATATTTGTTATTTCCTATTTATAATCAGCAAAATTAGTTGTGTATTAAAAGATATAAACCGACATTTGAGGCAATCTCTAATTTCATGCAGAAAACTTTCGTTAAATTGTCAATTATTAGTCGATAAATTGGAATTAAATTTGCCGTAATGTTAAGTTTTATGTACTTAGTTACCATTCCAAAAATGATCATTCCTTAAATATAACTAATTTTATGACTCATTAAAGTCTCCGAATCATATTAAAAAAACTTTTAATATTAAAAATAAATTAAATATATTATAAACATTTTTTAGACGCATTTGTAGTGAAGGGTATTGAAGATTCGGTACTGCCAAATATAGCACTCTTACTTGTTTATACTCTAGTTTTAAGATTAAGAAACAAATAACAATTTATTGGTCAATTTACAGCTACAAACTATAATATTTGTAAACAAAATGATATTTAAAATTCAGTATGTAACAGCATTTAGTCTCACACTACGTATGATTGATATATAATTTTTAAGAATTGCTCATACGTCCCCATAATAAATATTAGTTGTAGAAAGATTATCAAAATAATAAATTTAAAAAATATTCAATTCTTAATGTTTAGACATAAATTCATCTTGTATTTGTTTAATTTATTACTCCTATTAATATGTCAAAATATTTTCCTTTATTTTTATCTGGTATCTTATTTTTTTCCAGCCAACACTTAAAATAAATTGTTGACAAGAAAAATTATAAAAACAACATATCATTTTGAGTTGACATATTGTTTGACAACTTTTAAAGAAAAAAAGACGCATAAATAAATGAAAAACTAAATAAAAACCTACAAAATTTTTTGAAAGAGCACATTTTACATAAACATAAGTATTTGATACTTATACAAATACAGGCACTCTCACATTAGTATGTATTTCACACATAAAACCAAAATAAAGTAAGAGAAATAACATTAAAACAAAATAAATGAAAATTTACGTTAAAAGTAGCACTATCTCAAAGTTACACACACATACTGTCAAAATAAAAAAATACACATAAATATAAATTTACTACTTAAACTGATATTCTCACACTAATAAAAAATAAATATACGATGTATGGGCAAAAAGCTAAACGACAATTAAAGAAAAGTTTTTGGTGATTATCCCGAACTAGTCACCATAAAGTTAGAAATAAGGGCGTATCTTTTTAAATTACTAAGCTCCGTACAAGTCATTTTACCTGTAAAATATTGCTACTACCACTTTTAAGTATACTGTTCGACTCAGAATCACTTTTAGGGTCGATTTAAACATGTCGGTCCGTTTGGCTAGCTGGCTGTCTTTATGAAAACTTTCTAAACAAATACCATATAAAAGTTCCCTGCCGGAACATAAATTTCCTAAATAGCGATTTAAAAAAATAAATCTCGCAATATTTAAAAAGAAAAATATGTTAAATTATTATAGGATCAGTACATTATTTTACATAAGTCTCATACAACTATAAATATCGCTTTCTATAAAATATCGCTTTAAAGTTCTTAAATCTCCCATATACTTTAGTATTGTAATACGAATTAGTCGAATTAGAATAAACATAAACGTAAATCGATGTGAGAAATTTTACCACGGTCGGTCCATAATTTCCACAAGCTTCCGTATAATCACCATGGCGAAATCCTTTTAAAACGCTCAAATACCACATAAATGTTAGCACCATAATAATAAGCTAAATTTTAAGCATAAATTGGAAAATAAATTAATACGATGATCATTCATCAATTTTTGGTTGCTACCATTTATAACTAATAACATGGTGTAGGCCATTGTATTGTCGAGCTTAAGCGACAATAATTTTATTACTGATTTTTATATGAGATTTTCCTAGAATTTTCTCTTTTATAGTCTTTTCGCGACAAACTACAATATACTTTAGGACGAATTTAATTATCAGTTTTATGGCCAAAGGGATATACAAACTCTTCACTGTCCCCATACAACAGACTGGATGGCAATGAAGAGTGTCGTGAGTAGTCCGCAAATTTATGACTTTTCCGGAAGTTGATGTTCTTGGAGATAAGTTTTACTTTGGACAATAACTTTACATAAAAGACCATGGAGTCTTTGCAAAATCTAAAGTCTGATAGCATATTAACTAGTGACATCTGATATGAAAGGACTTGTAATATTCGACTGGTTGTATGAAATGGCCTTTTGAAGAGTTTCGTGTTGGCTGCAGTTTAAATCAAAATTGCTGGGGGTAACTCACCCCCATAGGAGATTGGATAGCCCCAATTCCTTAGGAAGTGAGATTTTCATTCCAGATGAGGCCATAAATAAAAACATGTTTGCGCATTGCAGTCAACTCATTTTAAGAGCAATGTGGAGTTAAACTAATATGGCTGGTACCCATGTAGATCTTGAACATATCTGTCTCCCTCTGACCAGATGGCGATGATGTGGTTGAAGGCAATATTAGTGTTATCTGAATTTTATTGTATTTTAATGTAATAATATACATTCCAGCTGTACAGCTAAAATACTGGTGGGGTATCTGCCAACATATTTCCTAAGATATCAAGACTACGTTTTCATGAACGCCAAATCTTTTTCGCCCATATATTATAAAAAGGAACACTAACAAAAGTCAATGACATTTTAAAAATATCTTTCTCGTTTTTATGCAAGTAAAAGATATAAAAACAAAATTTTATCCTGCATACAATTTACACACACACATATAACACATACACACTTCTATAAGTATGCTTTACAAACAGGGATTTGCTCTTCTCATATACATACATATTCCATGTATGTAAAATAAATAAGAAAAAAAACACATAAACATATTTAAGAAGTAGGTCTACAATAAATCATCATCTTTTCAGTAAAAAGACAACAGAGAGCAAAAAAAAACTAAATAAAGCACAAAAGAAAATACATAACATATTTCTCTATACAAATGTAACAATGGTATAAAAAAGGAAGCTTAAATTTGTTATATGCAGCTAATATAGTTTAAAGCAGAAACTAACATACTTTTCCATGTATGAAGAATTTGTAACGACACACATGTTTTGTAGTTTTTTTCTTGTATTTAAATTTAAACAAAGAGAAAATTTTATTCTTTTTGATGAATTTGCAAATTTTATAAAACAAAAAATGTTATACACAAATATGAAAACAAAAATTATATTATAAACTATTTTTTTAAATGCCTTGTTTTTTTATGTCGAATGAATGCATAATATGTCTTTGATGGGTTGGGTAAATGTAACTTTGCACAGTGGTTCAATTTATTAATTTAATTAACACTGTAACTTTGGAACTGTCAAATATTCTTAATAAAAGTTTACATAAACATACACGCAGAGCAACATCATTTCATAGTATGTTCGTCGCAAACACTTACATATTCGCGGCAAACATTTATTGTTATCACCAGTGGTTGCCAATTTAGTCACTTAGTATATATATACATACATATATACATACATAGATAATAATATTATTGTTTGATAACCTTTTTACAATTAATGTTGAAATGTAAATTAACTACTTCGTTTTTACTTTAAATTTTGTGTAAATTTTTAAATAATTTTTTTAGTCACCGTTTTAGCTATTTTTTAAAAATTTTTGTCATTTTTTAGGATTTAGCCACTAATGCTCCTTAAGAATTAGCAACTCTGATCATCACCAATATGTTGATTGTTGAATTTATTTTATTTTAATCAGAATTTCGTTTATGTAATAAAATTATTTTTTAATAAATAAAAAAATGTGGTTGCAATATGTTTGAAAATATGTTTTACTGATCATAATTTTATTGTTTTTGAATAGCTTGTAACAAAAAAAAGAAACTATTGTTATTAGGCAAAATATTATTTCCAGTGTACTGACAACTGAATATTAACAAATATATATTTTATTACAATTTGTTATTCTCATTATAAAACTAATAAAATTATACGATGAAAAACTTCAAATAATATTTACATATTTTCTAAAGTTGTACGTAAATAAATGATAATTATATTAAATTATTTCATATGAAATATATATTTTTTTCAATAACAAAATAATGCGGAAAAAACATATTTTTTATTAAGCTAACAGTATTTTAAATAGAATAAAAATATTTTTAGTGACAATAACAATAATTTATTTATACATTTATATTTATTAATTAATAATCGAAATGTGAATAGACAAAACTTTTATTAAAATAACAATATTTTTTATTGGAACAACAATACTTTTTTGTGGTGATAACGATAACTATTGTTATTAATGAAAATTCGCAAAGCAAATGAACAAATATTTTAGTTACGGTAACAATATCTAATAACAGTAGTATAATGCTTCTTGTTTATGGTTACCTTAAAACGTATTTTTTCACTGCGTGTAAATTCCAATTCTTTAAAGAAACTCAGGTTCATTTAGGGGCCTTGGGACGGGAGTTGAACTTAATAATTTCATCAGTTCTTGTATTCATATTTTTAATCTAAAATTTTTTAAAAACTACACTAAAAACTTCTGTATCTGCACAATAAGCGGAAAAAATCTCAAGATATCAAGGTAAAATTTAATTATAGAAATAAGCAGTTCCACATATACTTGGAAGAAAGTTCAAAGACAGCTTTGATATAAGACACAACGACTTCTTAAAACATGACCAAATAGTTTATGTATCTTAATAATAAATATATTTAGTTCATTGGTAATAATTCGCATTAAAGTCCTTGTCACAAAATCCATGATTTAATTTATGGCGGTTAGGTAAAAAATCTACGTTTTCAGATAAAGATTAAGAGGGTTGTAAAGTTTTTCATTTCATTTGCAGCAGTTCCAGAGTTATATCTTTGTCGATATAGCTACGTTCATTTGTCTGTCTGTCGGTTAGAAATGTTCTTGCGTTTAGACGAACTGTTTAAAGTCATCTTCTTCCACCAAACGATTTGTTAATGACATAAGAAGTTTTCTATGACAAACAGCACTATAGGTCCAGGCGTTGCACAGAAATTGTCAAGAAATAATAGTAATCGACAGTCACCTAACACGTTTTGATAATAGCGAAAATTGGTCAGCTGCGCAATGAAATAAAGGAGAGGGAAGAAGAGACGAAAAAATGGAAAAGATAAAACAGCTTTATTTGGTTAGTTGTTGTCATGCAGAAGCCGATTTGATTCGTAGCAGAAAACAAAGAGTGTTAAGAATGTTAACAACTGAGTGTATTCCATAACCTTTCAACAGAGGGTAGAATACACCAATATACATTTCGAACAAATAAGAATGCTATATTTGGTTGAGTCGAATTTAAATACCCTCCATAACCCACATTATTCAAAAATTTGCGTTATTTGAAAAAGGGTATAACACTCAAAAAACTAAAGTATATATGAACCATATTTTCAATGGAATTGAAACCTATAAGCCAAACACGTTATCCTGGGCATATACTAAAGACAGTAAAAAAACATCCTTAGTGAATCCTAGAAAGGGACTTAAATTGGAGTTATATGAGCAAATTAGTCAACTTATTTATGTGCATTTAAGAAAGTTAGAAAATTAATATAAACTGTGAACATATTAAAGTAATAATATAAATATTTTGGGAATGACAGCTATCGCAATATATGAACCACTATTCTTCATTCTTTTACTTCAAGCTTAAAAGTGATTTCCCCTAAAGAGCCTTATATGGGAGTTAGAGCAAATTATGGACCCAAATTGGTGAAAATTATAAACGAATATTCAAAACAATGAGAACAACAATTGTTTCGAATTTTAATAGAAATGGTCCATATTTAGATTTAAGCAAGCTTAAAACCATATTCAGAAAAGGAACGTTATATGGACACAATCAAATTACTTTAGGACTAATTTTTATATCAAAATAAATATATGTATAAAATAAATATATATGAAATTTCAGAAAATATTTTTTTTTTTAATTGCGACTGATACGAAAGCCTATACACAAAACCGTTTTAATTAGGTTTTGATGATTGTTTGTACTGTATATTATAGTAGAATTTTGGTGAATGTGAGCAAAAGCATCAAGTCTAAATTTGAGTCGATTTGACTATATCTCTTAAACACAATAATAGAGTATTTATTATTTTCCTAAGAAATTTACGATTTAAAACTCGAAAATCCGTTCAGTACAAAAAGGTTATAAACCGTCTTCTGAAAAATTTTTACTAAACGGCTTATCCAATGTTCTTTAAATTTGGCAGATTAATAACGTTTTTAGTGAAAAACTTTCCACACTATAAACTATACGGATATATGCACCTACAAAGGAAACAAAAACGTATAACTAATACAGGACATATAGACTATAAAGTTATCGTATATAGAATGCAAATTTTTAAAATTTTTGGTGTTGGATGGCATTAAAGATAGCCGAATTCAGAATTTTCATTTGTTTTGTAATTGAAACTAATTTTATGATTATCGACTAATATTAAACCTTCATATAAGATTCATTCTCCGAAAAAATATTAAGCTTATAATATTAAATTTGTTGCTTAAAATTTACTAGTTTTGCATTATATTAAGTCAGCGACCAACATTTGTCAGTTTCCCTAACGTTGGGCCTTGTCGCAAAAGAACATATACTAGTTTTTATACAAAGATTTTTTCCGCATTTGGAGTTCAAGTAGATCAAGGGGAAATCATTTTTTAAAGTCTAAGTGTTGCAGATTTTAAGATTGAAGAATATATCATTCTTAATTGTTCTAAATTTTTCTTAAAGTTGTTGTCTATATCCCATTTGAACCCATATTATATGACAGCTGCATAAGTGAACACACTCAAATACAAAGTGATATGCTTCCTTTGTATTTTGCTCACACTAAGTGATTCAGCTCCACATTTTTTTTTTTGCATTTAGCAAAGTCATAAATTCATCTAAGTTTATTATGAAACTTGCCAAAAAAAATTAAGAACATTTTCCTCCTACTATCACTATTACAAACTCATATATTATATAAATATACATACATATCTACTTATATGCTTCTATGTACATATCTTCTGTATGAGTATAAAAAAATATTGTGCATAAACAAATGCCAACGTTTATTATATATTTTTTTCAATCTTCTTGAAATTTTTTTGCTTTTTTCTCTCTTTTGTAGTTGCATGTCTGTTGTGTATCTGTAAATGACATTGAGTTTATCTGTATGCTATAAAATACATCCATGTTGAACAATCACATATCCGGAACATATAACCTTGAGTTAAATATTAAATGTCAAAGAAAAATAAATTAAATTGCAAAAACACTAAGTTTAAAGTTGCAAATAAAATTTAAATAAACTATAACATTTGATAATAAAATGAAAAAAGGTATTAAAGGTGAAATAAATTTTAGGCTGAGAAAATATCAATTATTTTGAATAATTTTATATAAAATAACAAACATTTTAGAAAATAACAATGCATTTCATTGTAAACGTTGTATATATTTATCTTTATTTTCAAGCCTCACAATAAATATAGAAATCTTAGAAGCTTAATTTAAATTTTCTTATCCAGGAAAATCTGATTTCCCTCCATACATAATTAAGACATCTGGCATATGGGTTAGGATGAGTCCTAAGCATTTTTGTGTATCTCTTGTAAACTTTTCCAAACTGCATTTACTTATGAACATTCAAGCCTCTATGGATACTTTAGTTGCTAATATACCATAGGTCCATAGAATTTAAGATTGTACCCTCTGTAAAATATCAATATTCTTTTGGGAAGCTTTACCCCATAATTTGATACTGTATGTCCATATTAGTTTCAAAAAATTTTTATACAGGACGACAAGGCTTAATTTTGACTGATAGATAATTAACCAATAAAAGCTTCATATGAAGGCCAGTGTTACCGTTGTTAAGACTTTAGTGGCAAATTGCTACTTTTTCAAGTACGTGCGATTTTTTATGTACTTTTTCAAATTCCCCCATTTTTGTCCCCTTTTTAGAATTTGCATTTTCGTCACAAAATTTTTTTGAAATGGAATTGAAATATATATATATAATTTACAACTATTCAAGAATTGTTAATTTTTGGTTAATTAAACTTGTTGAGACTTTTGTTCCTTCCTACATGGCAGCGCCATTTAAGTCGCCTATCCAAATGAATAACGAGCTAACATAATAATCCTGAAAGAAACTTCTAAGACAATGAAAAAATATATATTTTTCGAAATAACATTCGTAAATTTTCGTTGCAATTTTTAAGAAGTTTAGTTCCTCAGTGCTTTCATTGCCCGCCTCAGCTTTTTCAATACGAGCAATCGTGAAGTAAAACGCCAAATTGGAAGTAAAAAACATCTGGATACCAGCGTTAAATTTTTTCTAAACAAAATCGTTAGATGTATAAAATGTGTATAAATAATGGGGCAGAATTCAATATTTTTGAAAATGCATTTTACTCTGTTGCTTAAACACTTAGAAATAGATTAGAAAATCATTTAATACTCTACATTTCCTTGTTAAGCCAACCGATATCAATAATATCCAGAAATCATCCCCATTGTGCATTCACACATAACTTCCTTAAACCAAAAAACTTGCAGAACTAAATAAAAACAAAATAACACACACAACAAATGGTAAAAAATATACTAAAAATAGTTTTTTTTTTGTTAAATTTCAAAAGAAAAAAAAAGATTAGAGAAATTCTACTCAACTTGCAAACTCATCTTGTCATTAAATAGAAAAGAAACACATTTTTGATGTTCTTTTTTTCTTTCTTATTTTTTTTTTTTAATTTTCATACAAATAACAAACTAAAAATTCTTTAAATTTTCCATTGCTGTTGATTTTTCGACATACTCTGAATTGCATTTCTAAGAAAGCAATTACAATTCTTGTACCAAACTCTTGATTAATGCTGCTAGTTTTTGTAAATTTATGCAACAGCAGCAACAATTTTCTTTTGAAATAAATATAAAGAAACAAATTTTCATATTTAAGACTTTCTAGCTAGATATTCTAGGTAGAGTTAAAGGAATAATAAATTTTGAATGTTAGAAGGAAATTAAAGGGAATAAGTTAATGTTAAAGAAAGGTTCAATGGGAAATCAGTTGGAAGCAAAGCAAATTTGAAATAAAGTAACAACATTTTAAATTTATTTATTTGCAGTTGAGATTATAAGGAAATTTTGTAACAATTTGGAGAGGGGTGAATAATTAGTGTATATAAAATATTCTTGGTTCGAATACGTATTCAAACAATGTATCAAGGAAGACCCCTGTTCAACAAGACTTGACAAGAGCACCAGAACAATGCTCACAGAGGACGTTGTTCTAGGCAATGAATCTAATATCTAATTAATATCTAATTAAAATACTGTAGTTCTATATTGATAATTCCTATAGGTAGGCAGTTATATATAGTTTTTATTACTGGATAAAACTGGATAAAACTTCGTTTAAAATCTACACATTTTTAGACACCTTTCTGTGCTCTTCAATAATAATTTAAATAGAACCCAATATATCTTTTAATACAAATACCTCATTATTGTTCTTGTACCTCACAAGATCTTGTTTACAGTAGTGGCAGTATGCCAAGTCAGGCCAAAATAAAGTGGACACATCATGAAATCTTACGAATGGAATCAGAATCTTTCTGGAAGCATTCCTTTTGGAAAATTTTGACTGCTCCCACCAATCATAAACAACGTAGTATATTTGACCAGGAACTTGCGAAAATTGAATGACGTTTCGTCATCTATTATGTAGCGAGAATATTTTTATAAAACTTGACATCAATTTCTCTGCTCTGTTTTTTGTATCTAAAATTTTAGCAGCGATCCTATCAGGAACTTTTTTTAACCGGGTTTTTATTTTTAGACCTGCTTTCCTACCGTATTGGGAACTCTTTTGAAAATGATTGACATCATGTGAACCTTTATTTCCACTTAAACCAGGTTTTCTATCAACGGACAAAATTTCCTAGTACTGTTAACTAACATTGGAAATAGTTTTGATGACAGACTTTTTGTTGAACTTGATAAAAAATAGTCCTTTTCCTTGTTTAAGGTCTTGATTTAGGAAAGAGATATATGATCTTTAAATCTTTATTAAAATCTTAAATACTCACGGCCTTTATGACGTGATTAAAACCTAAAGCAAATAGCTATTCGATTACTTAGCAATTTAACAGGTTTATTTTCAGTATTGAATATTAAACTTCTTGCTTTGTATATGAAGAAGTCTAATATTGAATTTTTTGATTTGTTTGCAGTAGATCCAATTTGGAAATCTATGATGTATTATTACCAATGCAAGTTTCTTTTCCGATCCTGGTATTGGGAAACTTATTAACACAGAAGTAAATTTTTTGGCTGTTTGCAGTAGAACGGCTTTGGAAATATTAGCAGGACTTATAAACATGATTTCAGAACCTTCTGAATATTATGCAATTTTTTCCAGATGCAAAGAGGTCCCAAATAATTCAGTAATTTTGAAACTACTTAAGAATTCTTAAAGTTCTTTGGGTGATAGAAGTAAACCAAAAGTGACCACCAAAAAAATTCATGGAGATCATAAAGTGCAGGAAATAAACCTGATTTTGCTTCACTTAACCCAAAATTTAAAAAATTTAAAGACAAATATCCGAAATAACCTTAAATATAGAAAGCATAAGATATATTTCTTCTAAACATGTGAATCGATTTTTAAATTCCATCTTTGGTAAATACTGTTTTAAATGGAGGCTGGAATACAGTGGACCCTATAAAAATGGAATAGATGAGTCACATTTTTCTGAAGAAATTAAAATTAATATTTATGATGTTTTTATTCTAGTGGCACATTAAAAGGAAGAGTGAGTAGAATTTTTTGAGTTGGGAGAATAAATGAAATTAATGGATTAGCAGGGAATTCCTTTATTCCTTTTATATATTCCCGAAAATTTTTCTACAAGGTATCTATTAAAAAATTCTTATTTTATCATCCATCTCCACTTAGATATTCCTTATTAAGTAGTTTCTTTATACGTCAACTTAGAATAGATTGTATATGTTGTTACTTCGTATAACTTCATTTTATCATTTATTCATAAATATTATTTTTGTTTTTGCGTACATAATCTTACTTATGCATAAATTCATTTATTCATATATTTATACATTGATATGAAACAAGATGCAAGTACCTGTACATAACAGAGAGTACTATATTATGTGTAAGTATGTGTTATATTTTGTAAGTAGTTGTTGTTTCGTTGATTTTATAAAACTAAAAAAAGGAGAACACTGACAAAAGTATGAAAAGTAGGAAAATATACTCTATCATAAGCTAAGACGTAATTTAACTAAAACGCATACATATAAAAATAAATGTGTACAATTAGACTGGGAAGAAAATTAAAGTATACTTATGGGAGTAATAACTGTAAATAAGAGGTGTTATTAAGGTTAAGTAATAATTCATATTGCGATTAATAATTACAGAAAATTATATATAATCATTTTAAATCTCTTAAAAATTGTTATTTTTCAATTTCATTTTTCAAAACCTGCCAAATAACACCTCTTTTTGTGGAAACAGGATCCTTAGAGTATATTTATATATAATCATATTTTTCAACTTACATTTAACACGTAACGGCAGTTGGTTGCTGACAGTTTCTCCTTCATCATTTATAGCGCTACATGCATAATTTCCTGCATAGTGTTTTGTGATTTTTTGCAACACCAAACTCTGATTAGAACGTATTACACGCGCTGATGTGTTATGCTCCAGGTGAATACCCTAACAAAGTAAATTAAAAGTAATATTATTATTTTTATTTTTCTTCACATTCTTTCAGTTTATTTTCTTTTTCTTTTTTTCTCATCTGCATTTTTATTTTAGTAACCATTTTTTTAGAAGTTTTATTTCATGTTGTATGCAACAAAATATTCTTTAACATATTAAGTGCATGTTGTAAATGTCTAGCTTAGGTGTGTGGGAAAGGTTCATGAATGTGTGTAACTGAATTTCTCTGCAATTTTTCTTTAGTCTTCTTGTACTTGTTACTTTAACAACGAATATTTTAATAACATGTAAACAAAATTATGAAAAGACTCAGAAATAAAGTTAATAAAAATAGAAGAGGAGGAGAGAAAAAATTTAAGTTATTTTTTATTAGTTTCTCTTTCACTAAAAGTGTGTGTATTTTCAACGTAAATTTATTGTAGTGTTAATAATTTAACATAAATGATTAGACGGTAGCAGGAAAATTTGATTTGAATGCAAATGACTTTAATCAACATTTTTTTTTTTTTTTTTGCAAAAATTTTAATATTCACAACCAGCTGCAGCAGAATTAGAAAAAAGTGGAAGCTTAGCACTTTAAAAGTTATGCAAATTTCAGTAGAAATTTTATAAATTAAGCTTAACTAATTTAAAAGTTAGAATTATAATTTTTTATTTTATGCAATAACTAAATGAAAATTTGAAAGTTGTAATCATGATTATCATTTTTATCATCTAAAGAGTGAGTTGGTAAAAATATGAAGATACTTAGATACATACATGACATATAGTTATCTTGAGACTGGTAATATTTCTCAAATCCATGAACTTTTGGAATTCATGAAATTTTATATTTTAAATCCTGGCGTTCAATAAATGACCTCGTCAATAACCAAATCCACATGCAATTTTGTTTTAAAATTTTTTGCTACTTAAGGTAACATGAAGCTACAATTGGCTTTGTTTAAATATGAACGGCTTTGTTTAATCAAAATACTTAATCTGAAAAACTGAAAATATGGTTATACATTTAGCTTTTAACAAATGGATCTAAAGGAAGTTTGACAACAAATTATATAATAAATATTTGTTTGGTTTTAATTATTGCATTCTTCTCCAAAACCTTTTAATCGCGTAACAAATTGGGCTGCTTTTCTAGTTGATAGGTTTTAGGCCTTCTGATTTTGAAGCCTTTTATGATTATATAAACTCATTTTCTAATAATTACCTAATGCTCTTGCTCTTATCGAAAATAGCCTTAATATAACATCCTTATGAATTCGAGAATGGAGAAAAAATTTTATACAAAATAGAAACAATAGTCAGTCAGTTATAGTCAGTCAATTCTGACTATTTTATACTCTATACCACATTGTTGGTTATAATTGTTGGTTACGAAAATTTAATGAACTACCCTCGTTTAATTTCATTTCCAAATAATGCTAAAGAGAGCAGTATTCATTACGTGGGATCTATGTGTTTTAAAAATATCGAGGCGTTATATGGGAGCTAGAAGAAATTATGTGATGAAATTATGTACAAATTTCAATAAAATTTAAATCGTTAAAAAATAATTTAACAAAATTTCAATAAAATTTAAAAAGCCTATAAACTTAAAAACTTTTTTCCGTAAAGGGTAGCTATAAGGAAATATGGACCAAAATTGGTCAAATAATTAACTTATAATCGAGACAGTTAGAACAATACTGCATTTCAAAGATTTAGTCTATATTAAAGAATTTTGAAGCTAAAAACAATTGTCCGGGAAGGGGCCTTATATGGGGATAGTTCAAATAAAAACGTATTTTCAACAATTGTTGCGGATTTTAATCAAATTGGACCATATTTTTATTTTATTATTTTTAAAATTGAAACAAAATTTTTCAACCATAGTTTTTTCAAATTGATGCGATTTTGATGATTTTTTTAGGATTCAATTATTGTTTGATTAAAAATTAAAAAATATATTTTATGTAATTTCTGGTTGTCTTAGATATCATCAATATTTTTTCTAAAAGACCACTTTAGCTGATTTTAAATAGGAAACTGTGTAGAGCAACAACAAACAATGTGGCAAAATTTCAATGACATAACCAAATCAACTCGTATTTTGATTAAAGCAAAAAATATATATATATATATAATATATATATATATATATATATATATATATAATATATATATATATATATATATATATATAATATATATATATATATATATATATAATATATATATATATATATATATATATATATATATATATATTTTTTTTTTTATGGGGTCTAAAATGATTTATGTTTGGCGTTTCACATGGAATTACAAAGTAAATATACCCTTATCAACAGTGTTGCGGTTGGTGCGACTTTAATCTCAAATTGCGGCTTTTTCACTGCTTGTGACTTTTTGTGTACTTTTTCAAATTTCCATTTTCTCCCCTTTTTCATATTTAGAATTTTCGGCATAAATCTTCACGAAGTTTCAATAATTTAGCTTAAAAAAGAACATATTTTATATGAACAATGGATGAAAAAAATTAAAACTAAGAATGATAGAATCATAAAAATTCATCAACTGCACTTCAACGACATTATAAATGGAAATCGAAATAGTGTTAGATTAAAGATAAAACTAATTATTGGCTATTATTTCAGCATATTTCTATATTAAACGGGATATATAGCAAATCCATAATAAAACATTTCAAGAAGTGCAAATTTTTGGCAAATTTAACCTGTGGCGACTTTTGTTGCAAAAATCACCTT
>PYHX02000158.1:74207766-74238476 GCA_004302925.2 Cochliomyia hominivorax | reverse complement strand
AATTGAAATTTCTGTCTATAAACTGGTTACATATGCACACTTACTCACACAGAGGGAAATTTAGATAGACAAGCTTAGAAGCAGCACAAAGAAATAAGTAAACATTTTTAGAAAAATAGTACCAATGTAGGATTTTATCTAAATTTATGAGGATACATAAAACGATTTTATTAAAGAGCATAATTATATACTTTGAACAGAGTTGAGGACAGAAAAAACTACAGGGGACATTGATTTAAATCGAAATTTTGAAAATCGAAGAATTGGTAAATTTATCAAATCGAAATTTGGGCATTTTTAAAATGTTTTCGAAAAAATCAAACTTTGAACCGTTATAAATTTCAACCAAAGAAGGAGAAGTATGATGTTTTGTCGAATTAAATGTGATACCTTCTCTTGAGAAAATAAAACTGTCTTGTTATTTTCAGAATAAACAAATCTAATACTTTAAAATTGAAAAAAATTTAAAATTTTATTCCCGGGATCAAACAAATATTTGCAAATATTCTTTGTATATATTTTAAAGTGTTTTCTTGGCTCTCATTGCGATTAAGAATTTAAGCGTGTAATATAAAATAAGATTCAATTACATAAGTGATTTTAAAACTTTGTTCTATTGACACAATATAAACCAGCTTTATCGATTAAATAGCAAAAAAGTTATATATCGACATCTGAGAAAACTTTATAATTTTGATGAAAAAGTGATTAACACTTTTTAACAAATACTAATTGAATTTAAGCAAATTTAGATATTACATATAGAAATATTATCTTCTTTCCAAATGCCTTTAAAATCTGATAAATTGGAAAAAAGCTATAAGCTAAAATATGCAAAATTTTGACTCATAATTCCGCATAAATTTTTGTTTTTATATTTCATTTCATAAATATCGTTCGACTTATGCTTAACTGAAGCTCCAAGAATAGATTTTTTCTTATGATCTTAAATTTAACATTAATTTTTACATATTTTTATAAAATGTAAAATGTCGTTGTGGGTATATAAGATGTGATACAGCTGAGTATAACGTTCTTGGTCAGATTTATAAATCTCTTTAAGCTCGAGAAATCACATCGGAATTTTGAGTATTTTTTTTTCTAAATATGCTAATTTTGTAGAAATTCTAATTCGACATAAAAATATGAAGCAAAATCAACATTGGAATATAGTTTAATTTAAGATTCAATATGCTTTTATGTAAATTAAACGGTTTATTTTGTGGTGAATTCTTTCGATATTACTGTATAAAATATTATATCACGATAATTTTTTAAAATTTCAGGAATATTCTCAAGAAACCGTATTTACTACAAAACAATGTTAAATTGAAAATTTCTTATCTATGAAGCAAAAATCATAATTGAAAAAAGTTAAATTATTTCCTATTCTATTTTCATTTTACACTGATCATTTTCTGTGTGGAGCTGATATTTTAAGTTTTAAAACTATGTCTGATTCTCTTTAGGTACAAAAACGAAAGTAAATATTTTTTAGATCTTTTTAATCTTTATATATTTAAATATATGTAAAATTTCGCACAGTGTCTCAAAGGAGTAAGGAAATGGAAATAAATCTGTATCTAGTTCGATTTTAATTAAATATTTAATAATTTAGTAATAGAATAAAAATTGTAGGCAATTTTATGTTCTGAGTATGGACTTTGTGGACCTAACTCTTATCGGTTCACTGGGTTCCAAAATTGGTCATTTCGGATCATAAAAATATGAAAAACAATTTATTACATCTAAGCAGATTTAAAGATTTTTTATGTGAGTGTATTTCGCTACTAAAGACCTATAAAGAGCTTAAAATTTCACTTTTTGACCGATCGTGACTACGTTTTTATGCTTTAGCGTGTCCAAATTTTTTCTGATTATTATAAAATATTTTTTATTTTATTAAAAGCTAATAATGTAAAGAAAAATTTTGTAATATTTTAATAGAATCAAAAGTTATGAGCCTTTAAATTTAAATTTTCAAAATATATCGGTTTTTCGTCGATTTTTTGCCAAAAAATTAGTTACACACTTTTTAAGTTATAAAAAAATTCTATAGTAGTAGTAGTTCAGAATTTTATACCTTTCTGAAAGTTTAAATTATTGGCTTTTGTGTAATAAAAATATGTTTCAAAAACTTAAATTTAAAAAAAACCAGAGTTTCCAAACTCAACCTATTTTTTCACAATACTCTAATTTCTGGTTTAATTTCTCAAATCACGAAGGTAGAATTTTAAAAAACTTATATTCCTTCAAAGCCTGATATGTTCAAAAATTTTTAATAGTGGAAATTTTCTCCCAGATATCGGTTAAAAAATATAGCAAAAAATGTGGAAAAGGCCATTTTTAGGAATTTTTGAAAGATTTTTGGGAATTACAGGATTTCGTTTGGAAGAACAAAATAATGTAACTATCACAATATAAAATTTCATTAAAATCATTTAATGTTTCATTTGAGACACTGCTAAAATAAAGGAAAATTATAAGTATCAGTAAATTCAAAATCAATTGGATCGTGGAATAGGTTTTTGGCATATCGAACATAAAAATATACTCTTTATTTATGGAATTAAAAAAAAGCCATTTGAAAGACTTATTATCAAATTAATACAGAAAGAATTTTAAGTATTCCAAAAAGGATTCAATTTAATTACGTTGGACCATTACAAAAGTCTTAAAAAGTACCATCGAAATATATGTCCTAAAGTTTTAAAATACTATTTTTTTACCCCTACTATTGACATAAGTCCTTAAAGACTAATAATGGTAACATAAATTTATTAGCAACCTACTTTACTCATCAACACTCGTTTTGTTTGTATATGAAGAACATTTTATGTATGAGTTTGCTCAAATTCATTTATGTAACATCTACAATAATGATTTGCTGTTATTGTTGTTTACTATTTAGATGCTTGAATGAATGAGTGACTGGATAATTTGGTTGAATGTGCATGAAATATGCCAGAAAAGTAGCTCAAAATATATAACATAAATATGTAGTTTTTGTTACACAATTCACTCATCTTCAAAATGTCTTCAAAACTGACATATGTATCATAATAAATGACATTTGCTACTAAATACTAACAAACTACAAGAAAAGTAAATTTTAGTATTAGAAAGAGCAAAATTCATATAGACTATTATAATTTAGAAATGTAAACATACTAACACATATACAGATATGCATGTACTTTCACACATACATATCTATGTATATGCATGTGTTTATATTTATCTATAAATATTACGATTACTTTCGAGTATGTGAAATTATTTAGTATTTGTTGTAATGTCATTATTTATTTTAATATGTATGTGTGTGTATCTAAGAACACCTGGTCATAATGATTTGTTTTATAAACATCACCTGTTCGTGTTAATTTACAACATAAGATACAAATAAACTTATGAAATTTTAAAGTTAATTTGTAATAGAGAATTTTATATGAACAAGAAAGTTGTTATATGTATTTTAAATACATGTAAATGATTTATGATTTCTATATGTATATGAATACATCAGCTGTTAAATAACACTTATATGAGTAGAAGTTATTTTCAGGAAAATAAAATTAATACATTTTCCTAAAACTAATTTATTGAAGTCATAATGTATGAAAATATCATCGGTAAATGGATGAAAGGAAGAGGATACCTGTTTGGCAGTTTTACGACCTGAATGGAATATGACTTGGAATGGAAACAAAGTAGCTGTCATCATTTATTACCATAATCCTGGGAGCCAAGTCTTTTTAAATGCTTGAGACTTTTTGAGTATTTTTCCTATTTTTGAGCGACTTGTTTAAAGACTGGTTAAAATGTATCGGGAAACAATGGTCGGAAAGTTTTCGCTTAACCGCCTTACCCATATATTTTCGAATACTATTTGCGCTAATTAAAATTGGAGTGGTTCTCATCATACATAGATTAAAAAAATAATCTGAAGCAAATTACATTATTAAAATGCTTGGACCAAGTCCTTTAACTGATTATAGTTTTAAGTGGAATTCATATTTTCCTTCCGATTATTACATGTCCCAATCGGGAGATTATGATGTGACTATGAAAAATATTTAGGTCAAGATGAAAACCTCTCTTTGTATATGATCAAATCTCAGTCCATTATCGGTCACTTAAATATCGAAGACTTTTCCTTTCTGATCACTTGCTAACCTGGAAATCTATTTTATTTTCTTAAAAAGCTGTTATTCCGAAAAAGCTCTTTCGCGTTTTGTTGCAGTATCTTTCAAAAAATTTTTAAACTATCAAATTTTCAAAAGTATAATGTCAGCAAACCATTTCAATTAAAAAGGTTTTCGCTCCTATCATCTCAGCTATTCACGATTGAGTAACAAGCGAAATCTGTTCAGAGAGAAGTGGAATCACATGGAGTCTCTCACATCAGCCAGATGATTTGGACTATGTGGATGATATTTGCCTACTATCGCATAAAATAACTAACTGTAAGCAAAATTTTAAGACTGTTACAAAATGTTGACATAAATATCAATAAAACTAAAGTAATGATGATCACCAACGTAAACACTGATAACATCATGTTGCTGGGCAGACCAGGCATATACATTGATAGCTACTACCATCTAGGTAGTAAGTGGATGAAAGAAATTGTACGATAGCGATACTTGGACCAATACAATCAATACAAAAATGCAAATATCTAGAAAAACAAAGCTTACAATATTCAACAATTGTGTAGAATCAAATCTATTGTACGGCGAAGAATGGTTAATATTGAACACCATCAAGTAACAACTACTGGTTTTCAAGTGCCTCAGAATTATATGCATAATAGTTTTACCTAATCACATCAACAACATAGAACTCTGCAAGGTCCGATATTCCAATATCATAGCACCAGCGTCGAGATTTTACGCTTTTGAATCGTTTTGTTCCCTCCATCTATTCCAATATAAAATTTGCCATTCCGTATGTTAACTCAACAAGAAAACTTCCAATACTCCAAAAAATATGTATCACATCAAAATCCATGTCGATTTATCTATGCCCTTCCTCTACCTGTCTGTTCTTGCCACACAAACATTTTTATTTATGATTTTAGGTCTATGCAGATCGCTACTTAAAATCAGCTTCATAAACGGATAATAAAGTTGAAAGTTTTTCTCATACCTAATAACGTTACATATCTTTGTCCATTTTTATTAATTCAAAAGAATTCCAAAGACAATGTTTGGAAAGTATTTTGTTTTAAAATATAAAACTTTAATTGATTTCTAATAACAAAATTTAGTTTTTACCATATTTGCTTAGGTTTGAAGAAAAACTGCAATGAAGAAATGAATTTACAATGACTTATTTTTGTATGAAATCAACAACAACAAAGAAGCTATTCAATTCTCTAAATTCACTTGCAAATTTTGTAAGCAAAAATGTTTAAAATAGTTTTAAGAACTACAACAACAAACAATACCAATACCCTAATAAACTTCCAGTAGATTTACAATGAACTTCAAAAACATTCCTACAAATACACCCATAAAATTCTCGAATACATATACATTAAAATACAGACTAACACAGTTTGGTCTTAAATTCTTACTTTGAAGTTTCCAGCTTTTGATTATTAATTCTGTCTTTTCGTTTTATTCATTTAAAGTTTTCTTTCAAAAACATCTTTAGCACTTAACAAAAAATAAATTTAATTTAAAACTACAAATACAAAAGCACAGCAGACACACTTTTATACATACAAATACATACTCCTATAACTCCTTTTTTAAACAAATAAGACACAAAAACAAATAGGAACTCAATTTGAAAGGAAAAATAAGAACAAAAAATTATAACTACAACAAAAACAAAAGCCAGCACTGGCAGCAAGAAAATGCTTTTAATTGAACTTTTTTATTTTGCAATTGAATGTTAAGACTACAACACTTCCACTTCCTAGTTTTCCCATTTTCAAGTTTTTGTTGGTTTTCATTCTGTTTTCTTTCTTATACTCTTAACATCTTAAACAATAAACAAACAAAAGAGTAAACAAGTGAAAATGTTATAATCGGCTATGCCGAATCTTCAGTACCCTCTGCCACAAATGCATATAAAGTAAATACGTTTTGTTTGTAAATACACACTTACACATTAATTCACAAACGTATGCAATAAAAAAGTTTGTTTTGTTTTAATGAGTCATAAAATAAGTTATATTTTTGGCTATATATATTTTTCTACTGAACCGATTTTGATATTTTTTTGGAATGGTAATGAAGTATACATTTAATATTACAGAAAATTTTCTTTCTAATTTGTCGATTTAAAATTTAAAATTTTACGAAAGTTTTTTGCTTGAACTTAGAGGTTGCCTCAGATATCGGTCTATATCTTCAGCTCTGTAACTTTTGTTGATATGAGACTGACAGACAGAAAGACCGACAAATGGACAGACGGACATAGCTAAATTGACTGAGGTTTTGGATTCTGAGGTGGTTCTTGCTTAGCGTTACACACGGAATGACAAAGTTAATATACACTCTTCACCACTTGTGGTAGTGGAGGGTATAAAAACACACTCTAAGTTACAAACAACTACATGAAAACACTTAAATGTTTACAGTGAATGAGAATTCAAGTGATACTTTCCCTTCTCTTATAAAATTTTTGTTCTTTTTTGAAATTTTATGGATCATTAAGTGAAAGATAATTCGGAAATTAAAAAATTTCTTAATAATTAATTGGCATGTGTTCTTTTGTTATACGGAAAGGGATAAGTACAAGTATTATCAGGTTTTCTCAGCTCATAATTGCTTCAGTGATTACTAATTGGAAAAGGTTAGGCTGAACTATATTAATTGAACAAAAATATGGCTAAGTTTTTGTGGTTGCTTAATATATTTTATTCTTCCATCTTCATATCAATTTCTCCTAAACTGTTCTCGTATACCATTGCAGGCATATCTCGCTAACTACGTTAACTTGACTCCAAGTACGAATTTTATATGTAAATTGGTTTTGGTTTTCAAATCATGCAATTATGCTCTGCTATACATGTGGGGATACTTTCCGCTTAAATTAGGACATTTGCACACATACTGTAACAGTTCTTAAGGGAGTGTTATAGTAAATTATCACATTTTTAAAACTGAAGTAGATGCTTGCTTTTATATGAACAAGAAAGTTGTTATATGTATTTAAAATACATGTAAATGATTTATGATTTCTATATTTGATCAAAAAACCATTACACACGGTTGCTTTATATCATGCACGCATATATATAATAATTCAGATTTCATAAATTTTTATAGAACTTTTATCCAGAAACAAATTAAGGTGAAGTCCGATAAGCTGATTACACCAGTAGAAAACCAGTTTGTACCAACTCAAAACTTTGCGCAATTCCAAAGTTGTGATTTTGACAAAGAAAACTGAAAGAATCTTGCTCAGCATGGGGTATTTAGCGAAGATTGTTGTCAATTCCCTTAAGAATCGTAAGTTCTTTTAGGGATAATTAGAAGTCACAAAGCAAACTATATCTTTTTGTTTTAAATAATTGTAATATATTAAAATGCAACAAGTGCTTCTTGTGATGAGAAATGAACACAAAGCGATAACTCCAAGTACAAACGAAATAGTCCAGGATGAACTACTTTGCCAAGTGATTCAATAAAAGCGTAACAGGCTGCATCCAAATGTAATCGATTCATCATATAAATATTGAAATGAATAATCTTTTAGTTAAAAACATAACGAAAGGTGTCATATACAGATGTCATCTAAGGAATTATCCTTATCAATATTACACATTTGAACGCATGTAATAAAGAATATTTGTATATGCGAATATATGATCGTATGATCGAAATTAATATATGACAGTTTTGAACGATATTAACTAGATGTCACAATTTCCGCGGTTTAAATCTATGATGACATGCTTGGAGTCCGATCAACGCCTATTACAGAAAATAAACAGAATATTACGCGGTCTATAAGAGTAGCTTTGGTAGAATTAAGTTCGGAATGGACCACATAATCTATGATGTAATATATTAAACCTTTACAATTGTGAAGGTCTATGGACTCATCCAATATAGATTAGTTTCTTTGCCTGAAGTTGAACCACAAAAATAACAAAATAAGTAACAAACTTGTTTTTTGCAGCTTCTGCAGCTACAATCCCAAAGATAAATATCGATAATTCTAAAAATAATGCCCCATATGATGTGTTTTGTATTTTGAGATATTCAAATCGGGTTAGATACCCTGTACTGAAGAAAAAATTTGTGAAATAAGCCAACAATACTCAGCAAAATAATAGAAACAATTATTTGCAAAACCGAAGGTGTACATTTTTGATTCATATGACATATTGGCAAGATTTTACCACTTCTGATTACTATTAGTTTTCAAGTTTTGAACAAGGCATTGCTACCAGAAATATATGTAAAATTAGTGGGTACAGATAGACACTTATTTCTTATTATATTAATTGTTCCACCAAGAGTCTTTAGAGCTATACGTCTCCCTGAAAATCCTAACAACCAAAAGGATATTATGACAAATCCTGAAATTCCAGCACTTAAACTCAAACATATTGGTATTGTTCAAGGAGGGGTAATTTATGTTAAAATGTCTTTCTCCATACCTCAAGAGCCATAGGCATGATCTTCGGGTAACTTGGAATTTAGGCTCCATGTTATGGATCCGTAAAATAAATTATCGATTAACACTTAATGAGATCGCATGGAACAATGATTAATTTTTGCATTAGATATCTTATCAAATCTGAGTGTAGCAGTGAAAAGTTTGATGCACAGACGACTTCTTACTGAACTCTACAGGATTTAGATCGTTCAGCAATTAATATCATATTTTACATGCTAATATCGTCTTCTAGTTAAAGTGACACAAAAGCATTTAATCCATTCATTCTTTTTTACCAATGCAAAATGATTTTGAGATTCAAAGTGGTTTGAATTCTTGAGGATCCATTACGAATGATATAAGCGATTGTTGTGACGAATTGAAAAAAATAATTTCTCAGCTTTTTGTAAATACTTTAGATTGAAAAATTCATATTATACCGGTGTTTAAGTTCACTAGTCATGAGAATTTAAAATATTTACATTTTTATTTATTATATTAAATTTAATTTATAAATTATATTTTTCTGAACAGATTAAATTCTAAAATCGGATCATTATGCTTATAGTATATTATTCTGGGAGGCAAATTTAGGGGCGTAACGAAAAAAAATGCATAAAGTAAAACAATATTTTTGAGAACTCATTACGATTAGCTGATTGTGAAAGCAATTCTAAGTGATCGGTTTGCTTAACTTGACGAATAATTAAAAAACATTTAACTTTTAACATTTAAATGTTAAAACGAAGTGATGACAAAAATTTGTTATCTTGTTAAATCCTACAATTAGAAACTCAAGCAATTGATATGTCAAATAAAAAAAATTATTAATTTTTCTCATGCCTTTAGTCTTTTAATAATATATTTCTCATGAAATGCCAAATATCACGCTCACTGTACATTTTACTCTTCCTCCTAAAACCCCTCAAAATAAATTACTCCTTTGTATTGAATTTTAGACTACAAGAAATTTTAGCTTTCATGTCTTTCAGCTGATATTTATTTGATTTTTTGTTTTTTTTCTATTTTCAGAACTTTTCGTTGGAAATTCAATAATTCTGGTGAAACACTTGATGTGGGTAGCGAACGCTTCAGTGTGAATGGTAGTCGTAGCATTTTAAAATATACACCCGTAACAGATCAAGTAAGTGGAAAATATTGTTTTGTTGAATTTACAAAGTTAAAAATATTTTTATTATTATATTTTCTCCTATTTTTGTAATGGTTAACAGGACTATGGTACTTTATCATGTTGGGCTTCGAATGAAGTAGGCACTCAAAATCAACCTTGTCTTTTTCAAGTGGTTTTAGCGGGTAAGTATTAAACAAGAGAAATAATAAAAATATAAAAAATATTTTACTTCAGGCATTCGAATCCTATTAAATTATTTGTTTGATATTAACCCATTTTAGGTGAAATAAAATTGTGATTCAAAGAACATTCTTAAATGATTTTTGATAAAACTTTTTCGTTTTTAATACTAAAATGGGTTAATAAAATAAAATCGAAGAATCAATAATTAAATACACGTGTCTTAGAGCTTAAAATATAAAATTTTAGATTTTTTTTTATTTTTTGAAAAGTTTGTGTGTTTTAGCTAAAGAAAACATATAGATGACATGTGTCATCAAAAGTTTATTTATTGTATTAAATAAATATTTACATTTACTTTTCTTTTCTTTGCTATTTTGTGAAATTTGGAAATAAATTTTTAAAATCTATAATGACTGTGTTGAACGATTGTAAACCACATTGTAAACGAATACGTATTCTGGGTTGCTTTGGAAACTTTTCTTCACTATGCTGCCATTTACAATTGCTGCTACCAAAAATAACACTATACTCCTCCTACTTAATACAATTTTATGTAAACACTATTACTAACTTCCTACTACACAACTGTGTCACTTCAAAAACTATAACTTCAACTGCGTCTATTAACCGCAACATGGCAAATAAAAACATAATTCATTCTTTCAACTAACCATCTCTAACTCATTCACGCGTTCGTTTGTTCGTTTATGTGCTCTCCTACTCAGCTCTACCAAACGCTGTTAGTAATTGTACTATTTTCAATCGCACTGAGTTGAGTGTTGACATCCAATGCATACCCGGCTATGATGGTGGTCTTCCACAAATATTTGTTTTGGAAATTTACTCAACACGCACCGGAATCACAAGGTAAGCATTTCAATGAATTCCATAGATATTCTATGTTTGTGTTTGTTTCATTGTGCCAGGAAGACCATCTGCAATACCCTTTTAATATAGAGATTTAATATTCAACCCTACAAGTATCAGATGGCTTTGATAATGTAAGAAATATGTATAAATTTCTTTCCTTCTTTTTTTTCTCATTTCGTTGGTTTCTTGGTATTTCGTAATTCACACACGCATGATTTTCTGTGGCCAACCATAAGTATTAGATAACTGGTTGGTGTCGGTTTGTATATGAATATGGTTTAAGGGAGAAAGGAAGAGAGTAAAATAAGATCTTTTTGAATGTTAGATGAGGGTAAAAGTAATAGCAATTAGGATTAAAATAATATAAAAAGATGTTATGTATATGGAAGATTTATAGACTACAGACTATTATTTCTGTTCTATTATTTCTATTATTTCTGTTCTCTATTAGACGTATTCTATATATTAGCTAGAACGTGGTCTATATTACAGATCAGAGCTATATTATAGACTAGTCTGTATTATGTACTGGAACATAGTCTTTTTTATGACTAAATGAATTCTATATTACAGTTTTAACTATAGTCCATTAAATAAACTATATGTTATAAAGCAGAATTTAATACACTGGTGCATATACCTATAAATGCACATTTTTTCTTTAAGAATAATGCAGAATAAGAATGAAAATGTCTAATGTGCAAATCTACTAAGACTTTATTAGAAATTTAAGAATAATTTTTTATATTTTATTTTATCTTTTATCTTAATTTAAGACTTTAACTTCTATTTTTAATGGTATATTCCAATAAACCCATTAAGTTTATCATTTGTTGCTTTGAAATAAATTCAACTAATTTTTTTAGAATTTCGGATTTAATTTCCTCCCAAAATCGCTTCATTTTTAGTTTTAGCTCTGTAAAAATCATTATGCCTCCGTTTTGGGCATTATTAGAATAAACTTTACGGGCCATGTGTCCATACAGTACTTTCATTGTAGGTTTAGTCAAGACTGTTCATCAAACTTGAATAAAATTTACGAGCTATGTGTCCATACAATATTTTCATTTGGTTAAAGTCCGGACTCTTCGCCAAACTATGATTTAGACTGCTTTAAAACATGTACCCCAGCATTGCAATGCTTATGTATGCAACGTTCATCTATTTTTTCATCTATTTAAAAGAGAAGAACATCTTCGAGCAATTCGTTGTAAATTGTGATATTAATTTTAGATTTGCAAACAGCAGAAATGATTGTCCATATCATAACCCTATTATTGTCGAAATTACGTTATGACATCCGAACATTATTCGATCTGAGTTGAGCCAAAATCATGAGTATAACTCAAAAGCGTCTTAATTATTGTTTCCATAAGAGAATATTATTTTCCAAGAATACTTCATCGCTTAAGTTAGATTAATAGCATAACTTAGAAAAAACTTGTTTACCTTAAGAAAGCACCGTTAAGTTGACTCTCATTAAAAAACGTCAACTTTACTTTTGGATGAGAACAGAAAATATAAAACAAAAATAAATAAATTTATGAGAATGTTCATCAGTAGAACGTTTTCTAGAATTTTAAGTTTTCTAGACTAGAATGTGTTGTAATCGAAACTAGAGCATATTGTCTAGAACATATTCTATTTACTCTTAAATGTATTTTAGAGTATAACGTGTTTTAGACTATAGCAAATGCTAGACGTTATCTACACTACAAGTTCTACAAGTTTGTAATTATTTTGTATTTTCAAAAACCTCTGACGTAGTCGTCGAAATAAACTTTTTCTCTCTTCTTATGTCAAATAAAAATTACATAAATTAAAGCATAACTTAACTTTAATATAATTTCATGCTGTCCCTTTCCTTGGTTATTCAGTTTTCAAAATTTCTTTAATTTTTTTCTCAATTTTATTTCAAATGTTGAATGATTTATGAGCAGCAACAGTACGATACTGGAAACCGTAACATTTTTACAATATTTTCCTAAATAAACATACATTTCTCAACATACACACTTATACATATACATGCACTTATACAAGCATTCATTCTCAACTGCTCAATTGTCATGTTTGGTAAACAAGTACTGGAATGTATATATGTATGTGTATATACTATTTGAAGAAATTTATATACATTTCTATTTAACTATATATAAGAATGTGTGTATAAGGTAAATTTGTATGTATGTTTGTAGTTTGTAATGTTATACAATTATATTAAAAAAATGTATGTGGGGGTCTCCTTAGCACACATACCAACTATAAAAACTCTTAAGTAAAATCTCAAGTGGCTTTAAATGCTCTACTCGTTCTTAAGTTTTCCTTTAGAACCCTTATCATTTTTGTTGTTATTTTTCTGTTCATATGTAAGTTTGTTTTTCACTCATTTTTTTATTTTTTAAACATTTTTTGCAACGTTGTTATTTTAATGGAAAAGGTTGTTAATTTTAGCGTTTTTGTCTTTATTAATATTTTTTGTTTTCATTTTTAGTCTGCAATATTTTTTGTTATTTTCTCGGTTCAAGCATTCTTTAACCAACAATTTATGTATCCTTGAGTTTATTTGTCTATAAATACCTTTTTGTCATTTTTCTGACAAAAATGAACAAAAAACAGTTTTGTGATGAAGAATTTATAATGGTTTACGTACCGTTAACGATAAACCAAAAAGTGAAAATAAAAGGATGTGAAATATTCATTAGTGCCCTTAAAAACGACTATTAGTGATAAAGTGTTTAAAAAAGTGCTGCATACTTTTAGGTTTTGTGTAAGGAAATTCAACCTTCTCACAAGGGTATAGATAATTCGTCTATGTCATTTACGTTTTAATATTTTTGTTTTTGTCGTTTATTTCTGGTTTTTATTTTTGTTCATTACTTTACAAAAACAGTCCTGGGAATTTTATCTTTCAGTAAAAAATGCCAATAAAGAAAGTAAATTATACTTATATATTCTTTTTTTTTTAATCACAAGTTGATTTTGTAATCCTAGTAGCGGTATATTTTCTTAAAATTTCTTAGTAAATTTATATAATAACAATACAATAATGCATAGTCAGTCAAGCCCGACAATCCAATATCCTTCACCATGTCATCGGTTGAAAATATTAATTTGATTTTCTGATTTATGTGTAGAACATTATTGTGACACTAAGATTTATGTTAAATTTATGCGTTTTAAATGTATTTTTCTGGGGGGTTATATGAGGACTACAGGCCAAAGTAATTATATGTATCAAATTTCATTGCGATATTTTAAAAATTGCGACCTGTAGACTGTTCATAATACCCCAATCACATACGGTAGTATAGGGTATAAATATTTATATGTCAACTTTATTTGTTTTATATCCCATATAATGTTTAAAGTTGTTATTAAAGTAATTTTTTCAATTTATCAATACATTAGTGTCAAATTGTTGACGCTGTATTTGGTTTGGTGGGAAAGGAACGTCTTTAGATTTCTGTATCTTTTGCTGCTATTTCTTTGTTAAAAGTCTAATGATAATATGAAATTTGTCTTATTGTCAAGAAAAAGATACTGTCATTTCAGCAGGGAGTTTAAAATATTAAATTTTTTTTTATACCCAACACCACCGTAGGAGGTTGAGGTATTATACGTATGTTCTAATGTTTGTAACATACAGAATAACACTTTGATTTAGAATCATTTTCTGATTTTCTTTAGAATCATTTTCAATCTGTCTGTCTACTTGTCTGTCTGGCTGGCTATCCATGTGAACGTTGTGAATACTATACGTTAAAATTTGGAACATGTTATTACTTTTTCCTACAAATATTTATACAAATATTTACCCGGAATGAGGTTTTGAGCCTCTAAAAGTTCATATTTATTAATCGATTTTAACAAAATTTGGGAAAAAAAGTCTTATAATATTCTAAAACGTTGTGAAAAATTATGCGAGGGTCAGTCCACTGCTTCATACAGGTCCCATGGAGGCTCCCTTATAAATATCACTTTAAAGGGCATAAATCTTTGGCGATAACTGGTCAAATTTAAATAAATATAAGCAAAATTTTATGTGCAAAATTATTCGAGGGTCGGTCCATAATTTCTTCTAGCTCCTATATACGCTCCCCCCAGGAAAAATAATTTAGAAACGTAAAAATCTCAGATTAATATACTGCACACTTTTAAAAAATCCTAATTTTTATTAATCCTTTTGAGTAATATAAATCAGCCCAGAACCCATATCAAATTGTGTTTATTGACTCGTCAATAAAATTTTCAAAATTTAAGTTTTTTTGTTGTTGTGCTCGACCATTCATTTTCCCGTATTTTGTGGTAAAATTTGTTGCCACTTTTACACCCTACTTAACAATTCAGAGACATATTTTTGTTGAATTTAATTCTCTTCATATTCAGTTATTAAAATTCCTCATTCTAAGAGGTGGGCAGTTTCAATCTGGGTTTGTAGTCAATATGTATTCATTATTATCTCTAATAAACCATTAATCTCTAATAATTTGCCCATTTATTTCCATCATTAGTGCGACTTTAATCGCAAAATTTCCCACTTGTTTTCAACATCACTGTTTCGTTTGTACAACTTTAACGCTGTTTATCACAGAATAGCAAGATTTCCTTTAACGTTTACGAATAATTTAAAGATTCATTAAAATAATACATTTTCGTTAAATGCATGATGCAATTATTTTCCTAATGAAGTGTAGACACCTGATTATTCGATAGGTCTGAATTGAAACAACTTTCTTATCTCTTCCACCAATTAATAAATTGATTTGTAGGTCATGGCTATGATGATAGTAAGATTATTAAAAGGATTATAACCCTTCCAGAAAACATTGTCTTGACGTGTTGATAACATAATAATTAATTATGTCGACTTCAAGGAAAATAGCTACTCTCCTTGTAAAGGTATATTCAACAGAATGGCTTTTAACGGTTCCCTATTTTAACGATTATAAATGTCTATGATAACATACATATACCACATGCCCCTTGAGTTGTTGCATGGTACATCACAACAAAAGTCCCTACATGAAATTTTTGTAAATTTTCTTAATTTCTTTAATATAAATAAAATTATTTCTCAATATTAACGAAATTATTCCCATCGAAATACAACCAGATCTGAAATCATTTCCTGCGCGACCGAATTTCGCGCGAAGCCAGATTTTAATTGTTAAAAAGTAAAAGTTCTTTAGATCGGCCGATGGCTGGTCAAACTGAGAAACCGAAGCTTTACAGGAACAAAAAGTCATGTTAAGTCCATAAATTTGGGATGTTATATTTCATTAAAAATTGGAAATTACTTTGAAATTAAAAAAGTTCCCAAATTTGGGATGTTGCGTTGTGACGTCGCTGCATGTCCGTATCCTCATAGCGTTTAAAATCTACTTCGTTTCATTTCTCCATCGACTTTGTTATGAGGAGTTGGCAGAAATTGTATTTTAATTTATGTCCAACATTTATTGAGAATCGACTTTATATTTTAACTCCATTTTCTATGAAATTTCATCGAAAATGAATGGAAAGGTTCAAAAAAAAAAAATGTACATATAATTTCGGCATCCTTAATCCAAGAGCTATTATAATGACTTTGGAATATGCAGCGGTAGCAATTCATTTATTCTCTAACGAAACATGGCATTTATTGACCTTTTATCGTTGAAACACAAGTTGCATTTTTTGGATTCTTATGTTGAAATAATTATTTCTATTTTCTGTCCTGTATCTTAGTGTGTTAGTGACTATAATTGACTTTAGTTTAGAATTGTCACATCTAATTTATGGATGAACTTCTTCTATGGACATAATTTGTCGTCTGTGTTATTTTCATCAATGCCATTTGATTTCAGGGTCAAATGCTTTTACATATAACCAACTACCACTAATGGTGCATGAAAGCATTTAGCTTTACATATCGAGTCTAGCACTCAGATGGTATCAAGTACGACTAATCTGTTATAAGGTACGCTCATTTTTAAACAAATGCCCTCAACACAATAAAAATTTCTTAACTAAGTGAATGCAAATCAGATACTCCTAAGGTTCTAAGATTATGAAGAATTATTGATCTCATTAACAAACTTGGATTTAAATACAAACATCCCATAAATTTATTCAAAACGCCATTCAACCAAATTAAATTGTAATTCCAACTTGTTGGCTGTTTCTGGGGAAAATATTTACCTTCTTAATGTAAGACTTTAACGTAAATTTCAATCTAAACAAAATGTTACCCTCTTTGAAAAAGTCAAGTAATTCCATTTTGAACTTCAACTATGATAAACATAAGTATTTATTTCGAAACAATTATTGAATAAATTTAAAGACAAAATATTTGAGTTGCGCGTGTTCAAGTATTTCAAAATAATATTGAAAAAAAAAATATTTTGAAAATTTAATTCATTATGAATGTAAATTTAATAGAAGATAGAATTTAAAATTTTATTTGGATACATATTTTAACAAAGCATTAAGGCAAATAATTGTGAAAATTTGTATTTACTTTTTGTTTTTGTCCTAAGCACTTTCCTATTTAAAATCAGCTATATTCAAAATTCAGAAAAAAAACTTCTAATTTTTTCTAAATATATGATTAGATTATAACAGAACTCAATTTTAACGTACAATTGTGTGTACACCATCACCGTTAAAAATCATCAATATCGGATTAATAAAAAAGTTCTTGACTATAATATGCAAAATTTGGATACAGCGCCAACTCTGTTTGTCATAAAGGTCGCAATTTTGATATATAAACATACCATATATATTTATTTTGATACAATGACAATCAAAAAAACTAGATTGTGCTGGGGCCTTTATTTAATCTACCTCCTTTATAATGCCCCTTCCCAGAATATGGATTTAAATATAAAACTCTCAAATATCAATCAATGTTATTGAAATTCGGATAAATTATTTTTGTAACAATCATTTGGCCATATTTTCTATAGCTCCCTTTTCCGGAATCATAAGGCCACTTCCTCAAAGGAGTTTTAATTTTAAAGGATTCCTAAATTTAATTCAATTTAATCAAATTTATCACCATTATTTTTAATTAAACTGTTTTAACAGATGAATTTAGTTTGACAATTATCGATTCATATTTGGTTATAACTCCTTTATAATATCACTTCCTGGAATAGTGTTAAGACTTAATATAAGTATATATAACTAATTTTATATATAAGTATATATAAATAATTTTATTACATCTTATATATAAATTTCCTTTTTTAACATTATTTTTCAAAAAACCGACCATTAAAATATATGATTCGGTGCCAATATTTATATATTTAAAAAATATTTCGGAATCGTTATTTAAGTAATGTTAGTGGTAGAGGGCATTTAAAATTCGACATAACCGAATATAATTTAAATTTCAAAATAAGCAAAATATTAAATAAAATTTATTCTACATCGTCCAAGTCCTTTTCTGCCATATACCTCTTTCTATAAAAATTTAACCATAAAGTATAAAAAAATTTTACTTGAACAATAATCTCATTTTGATTATACTTTATATTTTTTTATATCTGCTTTTCCTTCTTATCAAATTACAAATCAAAAACTATAAAATATAAAATAAAATTCTTGAATAGTAAATAATGGAGAAATTTAAAAAAAGGGAAACCAAAAACATAAAAACCAAACCAAAATATCAACATATAAATGTTATTTTAATACCATTCCATTACCACAAATGAGTGGTATTTATTGTATTTATAAGTGTATTTCAAATACTCATTGGTTTTTGGTTAGAAAAATGAAGGAAGATATGAAAGAAAAATGTATAAATAGTTTTGTATCTTTTTAAGCAAATATACTCAATATTTATAGATCATATTTTTATATATATTTTTCTGAGAGACGGTGGGACAGAAAAAATATATTTGCAAAAGATATAAATAAACGAAACATATGTCTTTTCGTGGATGTTTGGTTCTGAACTAACCGAAAATTGTTACTCTGAGTCCAAGAATGACGATTAAGAAAATGTAGATTACTCTTTACGACAATTCTGGCTCTTAAAGTTTTAGAAAATTAAGTTATAAATCAAATATGATGAATGTAACATCTCGATAATATAGTAACTAATTCCCATAATAGTCATTCATCAAAATTTAGCCTGAATCTAGTAATGATATTCTGGCATTATCGGAGCGTAATAAGACTAATGCTCCAGTATGTGGTTGACATATGTTGGAAAAAAATTGAAGTTTAAAACAATTTAAACATATTCAAAAGATGTTCTTCTCTGGATCCTCTGATTAGATAAGGGCGACATTGACTAGAGTTTTGGAAGCAATATTCTTCGTCTAACAAAATTCGGATTACAACAGAACCATTAATAAATTATTTAATGTTTCAAAAGGCGTACCTCAGTGCCCTTTTCTGAAAGTTTTAATGTTTATAATATTTTCTAATTAAGACGTTTTTTCCCGTGTGCCATTAAAAATTTATGGAATTAAAGCAATCCATATTCATTTTTTTTTTTGGAGGTCTATAACTTTTCCACTAGGAGGGGTGTCATCCATACAAAAAATATTGATCCACTAGGAGGGGTGTCATCCATAAAAAATAATAATAAATAAATATTGATTTTCTAATATCTAAAAAACTATAAAAGCGAGAGTTGTCGGACTTGATCCTTATCACGTTCTCAAGGATGTGTTGTACTAGACAATTGAAAATACAAAAGACAATTGAAAATACTAATAACCTGTTTAAGTTGTATGATAATACAACACTAATGTTTGCTTAGAGCCATCAACATTACATTTTTTAATGAGGGTCAATTAGTTTCGATTTTGTAAAAGTTTAGATATTAGCTTTATTAAAAAAAGAGAAATTAAGTTTTTCATAAATTGTTAACGTTAGATGACTTTCAACTTATGACATCTTAAAAGATTGTAAATCCTGAAGCTCTAACGATGCACTTTGGCAGAGATTCTAATCGAAACAAGTAAAATTTGTTTACATTTCTACTGGTGCAAGGTGTCTGAAAAAGTTTCCAGTTTTAGAAAACTGAAAATATTACGAAGTTATTCAAAACTTTGAAATATCTTTCTTTACAGCTGTTTTTATTTATTCTGAAAATTTTTAAAAACATCTCATTTTCAATAAGTTAAAAACTTATATAGCTGTTCGATTACAAAAGACTTGAACTCAAATGAATACTTAGAAACCCTCACTGATATTCAAACTTCCCAAAACTTCCAAAAATTTATGAATGGTTTGAAAAGCTTTTATATGGCGAAGATTTGCAATTTTTTGTAAAAAGTTGCAGAATATAACATTTTTTAAATTTTCATTTAAAAAATTCCTATATTTATACCAAAATCTACTGTTCAACTAACCGGATGTTATCCACCTAACACTTTTACCATAAAAGCGGAAATAAAATTTGAATTGATAATCTTTCTTTTTTTAATAAAACGAGAAAAAATGAAAATAAAAAATCAAACGCAAAATAAAACGTAAAAATATATTATAAATATTTTTGTGAAAGCTTTTGTAAAATAAAAAAAGAAATAATAAACATACAAAATATTATGTAAAAAATGCCAGTAAATATTTTTTTTAGAAAAATGGTACCACAACTTCATTATATTAGAGTAAAAAAAAAACAAGAAAAAATATAAACGAAAAGAAAATTACATCTAAAGGGAAATTGATTTGATGGAAAAATAATGATAAAGAGGAAAAAAACATTTTTGAATTTATTAAAGTTTTCCAGCCTTCAGAGGCAGAATGAAAAAAATACAACTCTCACACACAAATATTTTATCATCTTAATATCTCTCTCTATCATTTATTTGTTGTTTTGTGTTTTATTTACATCATTACAGATTCAATGTTACAAATCCCGAGGAACCACAATTTTCTTTGGAAAATTTAGATTCATTGACTTCGCTGATGACACAAGAAAATAATTCATTAAAGTTGCGTATTTATGCCTTCAATCAAAAAGGACGAAGTCCTTCATATCCTATAACAGATTTTGTTATTGGTTCAACAGCTTTTAAAAATGGTAAGTGGAAAAATATTAATATACCAAATATGTTTATATTAGAAAATAATGCAAAAGTTTTTGCTGCGGCTGATGTTGTTGCACAGTGGGGTTGAACAAATAAAACAAAAATAAATCTTAAATTTGCGAATACTTGAAATAAAACTTTTTTCAAATTAGTAAATGAGATTATATAATTAGTATTTAGATTAGGATCTATAAGGTCCACAAATAGGGACAGTTGTCTTGAAAGTTTAAAGGAAAAATATATTTTCATAAAACCATCGATAAAACGACTAGAAATACGATACGATATTTGAACTATTTAATCTCTCCAGCCAATTAGAAATCTTCTACAGTACGCTATTACTTTATCATCACATGTTTTGGTACTCAATTCCTATGGCGCATTAATGCCTTAAAGTGTTTTCACTTTTCCAGATATCTTCATCATTATAATGTCACTTCTTTGATTGTATTCCTGTATCTTGAAAAATGTATGTATATGTGTGATTTTTTCCGATTTTTTCTTCTTTTTAGCAATTTCAAGTTTCTTTTTGTGCCATAAGACAATGATTGATTACCTGATGACATGTTAGATTCGACAGGTGTTTTTGAGTAATGTGGTTTATTGTTATATTTTGTTGTTGTTCTTTTCCATATTGCTGTCGTTATAGCTAAGAGAAAAATAAGGAAAGAAACATTACTAAGTACCGGAAGATCCAACATAAATGTTTGTTTTTGGTTGGTATTAGGAGAGTTTAACTTTTCTTTTCATTTTTTTATTGTTGATTTTGTTCCAAGTTATTTTGCTTATGGCGACATGTTTATTTTTGGTTCGTCTTTAATCTTTTTGGTTCCTTATGCGTAACCTTTAAGTTGTTGTCATTACAATGATTCATTCATAAGCTGTTACGAGGGTTGAGGGAGAATAATAAGAAAGAAAATGTATGATATGTGTCAGAAATAGACTAAAATATACAAATTATAACGTTTACATTTAAGTAATCTTTGGTACAGTTCCGACTATTGTTTTGGTACAACTCAAAGGTTAACTTGTTGAGTGTTATGTACAATTTATTAAATGACAATGATATTTTTTTATTATGAGAAAATTAAAAATATTTTCATAAATAATCATTTTACTTTTTTATTTCGTTTTCTCCTTAATGGGGTTTCGACTATTTAAATGAACAATCAAGGCATTCAACGTGTTAATCTTAGGACTGACTTGTGTCCTCAACCCATTACCAATCACTCATGCAACGGAAATATGTATTCAAGTGTTCAAAATAATCAGACTACCAAATAATATTAATTAAGAAGGTAATAAAACAATTATGTCAACGCTGACGCTTTCTTCAATAAAATCTATTGAATACAATACAGATCTTCAGTGATTATTATTCTGTGATTTCAATAACACATAATACAAAACGCCATTCTCATTCATAGCACAGAAATTTATTTCATTTTTTTAAGTTTTCGAAAACAGTAGATCTACTTTCTTAAGAATTTGGATTTCCAAAACTTAACATAAATACAAATTTTCGGACGAACGAGCATTAAATTTTAGTTAAAAAATTCTTCAAGACCTTATTACTTTAGCTTTGAATATAAATTCTTTGCAAACCAAATGAATTTAGTACATCCTATATAGGTTAATCAAAGCCAATACAATTATCAAAGCCTCTAAATACGAATTTAATTACTGTACTTAAAATTATCTAAATAAGATCAGCATGAAAATTGATCTATTTCGAATTTTATCAATTTTTGGAAGTAAATCTGTAACGTTTGATTTCTGGAGAAATTTAAAAAAATAAAAAATAACATAATGATAGCAGAGAGGTGTAGCATTATAATGCGTGTATTTATTTTTAAAAATTGTGTACTGCCTTATAACCCTTTATGATGTCTTAACATGTAATATTTATATCTTATTGTTTTCAAAATTTTACAAGATCATTTTTTTATATATACAAATTATTGCTCTGGTGGATATGCTTTAACCATGTGCAATTTCATTCAGCCATCTTTAGCAATTGAAAGGATTTATATTGGATAAAACAAATTAGGTTTGGGAGCACTTTGCTATAGTCAAGAGATGCTCATATTAAAAATAAATACAAAGAGTAATAAAATTTAAAAAAGTAAATTGTGCTATAACTTTAAGCTCAGAAGTACTTTATGAGTCGATTAAACGATGTCCGTCCTTCCGATTGTCTGACAGATCACAGTTTCTTTCTTGATGTAATTTGACACGTGTTATTATATTATACTTACTGAAATTGCTGACCTTTATTTCATATAGCCTCCATATGAATATCTCCCTGAATGGAGTTTTAAGCTCATATTTTAATATAAATCGATTTAAACAAAATTTGTCACAAATAAATTGTATTTTAATATGATGTGTAATCACTTTGATTATATCTCATATATCCGTTGGTATTATAAAATATTTGGTGAAATTAAGACAAGCAAAAATCGATGTAATGCAAAATTTTATATAATTGTACTGCTTTCTTAAGCATATCGTACTTGCCATATGAACCAACATTTTGGTATAGGATATAACATATTCGGACTTGACCGACTAAAACATTATTACTTTTTTATATTCGGTCTAGATTTCGTAAGTCATTGATTTGACTATCATTCATTCCTATAGGATGAAAACTTATTACAATTGTTTCCTTCTAATAACTTTAAACGATATCAGATTCAATTATTAATTTTCGGAACATATGTTCCAAGTGAGCACTTTTTAGGTAAAAAAATTAAATTATTATATATTTTAAAGTTATAATAATGAAAAAATATATCTGTCTTAAACAAATATTTCAAATACACAAGTCATTTATTTCATAATACTTAAATATTCTATTGTCTAACAAAAATAATGGAAATAAAAAGGTTAACCTTCAAGGCATTTAAAATTTTTTAAAAAAGCTTGATGTTTAAAACTTAATACATTCATTTGGCAATTATTGAAATATGTGAATAATATATGTCGCATATTTTTATAAATAAACTAAATTTCTTTTAAAATGAAAATTCTATGATTCTAATATAATACTGAAGCGAATGATTAACATTTTCATAGAACCTCATCTATTACTCATACGCCGGCAACAGAATACAAGAATAAAAAATCAGAGCATCATAAAAATCAGTTGGCTATGATATAAATATATCAAAAATCACTTCATTTCATTTCCGGATATCTCTGCGAAATTCTGTGATTCTAATATAATAATCGAGCGTATGATTAATATTTTTATTGAACCTCATGTATATAAATCATACTTCTGTAACAGAATATAATAATCAAACATCAAAGCATCATAAAAAATCAGTTGGCTGTGATGAAAAATATATCAAAAGTCATTTCATTTGATTTCCGAATTTCTCAATCAACCCTCTTTATATGCATATTTAAACATTAAATACGAATTTTGTGTTGTAAAATAAGCCATTAGGTAAAATAAGATTGATTTGGGTGTTGTATTCATTTTTTCTCTAGTTTTGTCTTTTGTTCTTCTTTATCGTTTTGACTTATTTACATTTCTCTTTTGGGGCTATTTGCAAACATACTTCTAATGTTAGTTTTTTCTGTGCCTTCAGCATTTCGTCAAGAAAAAAAAGAAAGAAAAACATTTAAATACTAAATAATAGGCGTATATGTGTTCAACAATTTAAGTAAATAATAATATAATTCAAAGAAAAACACTAAATCCTTGGGAAGGACATGTGTATAAGATGGATAAAGTGAATAAGAAAATACGATTAATAAAACTTTTTAGATTTGGTAAAAATGTAACTGTAAAGTGAAATAAGTTTAAGATTTATCAAGGAAAAATTTGTTAAGCAAAAATTTTAAGATTTTTATGCAGTAAGAAAATGAGATTTGGAAAGATTTAATATGTGAAGCAACTTATTTTTTTAAATGTAGATTTTATTAATATTTAAATTTTTCAATAATTAAATTTGCAGGCTTATTTGATTTCTCTAACAGTAAGCTGTAATAGAAACCACCACAAGTGGTGAAAAAAGGTACTCTAAGATTGTCATTCCATACGCAATACCATGAAGGTAACACTTTATCGTCAAGACCATTAAGTATACGCATTCATGCATCAAATTAAAATCCCTTCTGTTTGTGCTTGTGTCTGTTGTTGGTGCGCTCACATCCCAACTCAAGGTTTAAGATCACTGAAACTTTGAGTCATTATTAGTTATTATTCTGAGAAGTTTCCTATTATAGACCACCAATCAGTTTGGTAAATCAAAAGTTATAGACCGATATCTGAGACAACATTTGATTTCAAGCGAAGAACATTCATAAATTAGTCTACAGATTGGAATAACACTTTTCTATAATATTTAGTTTTATTTTCCACATTATTGTTTCAAAAATATCAATCATTGTATCAAAAAAAAAAAGTATCTTATGGTCAGTGTGTGTGAGTATGCGTTTTAGTAGTGTATTAGAGATTCAGCACTGCCAAATATAGCATTTTTTACAAGTTTCAATATTAGTGTTATTATTTAGCCATCTTAAAACATACTGTGTGATTTTTATATATTGATATATCTTACTTCATTGTTTGCTATAGCCTATTGCAGACGTAGGAGTAATATGCCATTCTTTTTTCTAGAAAATATCACTCATATGCTTCAGTATATTTTAAGTACTCAACTGCACGGGTACACATTATAGTGGGTCGGTTTACATACAAAAAAAACCTTGTTGTCCCAATTACCCCCTAGAATGAAAGAATTGTTGATGCTTTTTTCAGAAATGCAAAAATTATTTTTTGACCACGCCCCCAAAAAAGTGAAAACTAGAAATTGTCAATGAATTCAAAAATCATCAAAAAACAAAATTGAGCTTTCTTTAACCATTTATAACGACATACTATTTCCTTTTGATCTATACATAATGACAAAGACAAACTTTAGGGCGTCGAAAAAAAATAATTTTTGCATTTATGTAAACAACATCAACTATTCACTCATTCTAGTGGATTTCTGTTACTATTTTTTTTATTTTTTACTGATTTTAAGACAAGAATTTTCAAAATTAAAATTCGAACTTAATAGCAGTGTTGACCCAAATCCAAAATTGTCTTAACACCGGGTGGATATTTTTATACGGAAATTCGATTTTAATTCATCTGGGAAGTCCTCTTAGAGATTTCACTTGTTCATATTGGACAATCAGTCCTTTAAGACGAGACCGAGTAAGGCCTGTCATATTACGAGACTTCTGGTTCCGTTCTACCAGTTCTCTGATAAAATTTCGGAAGATTTTATCTTCCAGTTTTGACACCAGACTGTCTGGTTATATTTCACTTATATTTACTTTAAGAAAAAGTCCGCAATAGGAGTCTAAAATATCCGTAGCAGAGGCTTATTGTGGTTTTTTTATATCTTGCCCCTTTGGGACAGATTTTAAAACAATCAGCTCGGAACATAAGAATTACAAAATAGGATGAATTTATGGCTGATTTTTTGTACCAAAGTATTCACCAAAGAACTGAAGCGGATTGCCGCTTATTTCCAGAATTAGATACTTCGCAAGTTATAGATACACATATTATTGTAACTGTCATCAAATGATATTTCGCTTCCATTGTTGTCCTGGGACTGCAAGACAATTTAAGTTTTGGAAAATTATCTTAAAACCTTTCACCGAGACCGAGGCTGAATTGAGTTTAACAAAAATTAAATAAAAAATACATAATATGTACTTTAACTCGAACTCTTTTAATTTAACGAGTAATAACAATTTTCTTTGGCCTCTATATATTCCTGATGAATGTCAAGAGGATGCAAATATGTATATATTTGTTTTCAATATTGTTTACCTGAACTTTGTGGTTATAATTTACATGTACCACGTATGTTTACATATCAACAATTTGACGCAACAGTCTACATACTTTCAATTTGTTCTTCCACTTTTTTGATGAGCCCCTATTGCTGCTTCTTTTTTCAACTGCAATGCTAATGGTTTCAAATGTCAACAAACCTGCACATTCATACTAGAGCAAAAAACATATTTCATATATGCAAAAAACTACTAGAACAAGAACTAAATTGAACACCTTTTGTAGCAATAGCCAAAGTTATAGATGTTTGTTGTGTATATGTGCAGAATATGAATATGACTTATGCGAATGTTTGTTTTAGTTATTTGTAGAGTGGAGTATGCTGGCATATCAAATTTTGAAAATGGATTAAATTTTCGCACGTATAAACAAAATGGTTACACGCAAAATAGAAAAAGGAAGAATAACAAGTAGAAAAATTATAAAAAAACATGGAGAGAAAGAGAAATACACATGTTGACAAGCTTCCTATGATTTATGATTGTTTTTATTGATTGTGATGCAAAATATAACGATGTCAAAACAAGCTAATGAAACAACAACAATAGCGACATCAACTAACAAATAATGGTAAAATAAACAAATGTAAACAAGTTACAAATGAACAAAGCAAATAAAATCATACAAATCATATTCTTGCTATACATCTACCATATACAAACTACATATAATGCTTTTCCTTTGCCCCATGGAAATGCCCCAATTATATATTTTTTTGAATCTTGTGTACAATGTGGTTTGGGTTAAAAAAATGATTCTATGATTGACGGCGTCTATATGTTTATGGGTATGTGTGAAAAATATTAAAGAAAAAATTTCCAACAATATCAAAATTTAATGTCAGTATATAACTCACCAGACACCAGTGGTGTTTTAATGATATTTATTACAATAAAATGTGTATAGCATTTAAGTACTGTCTTAAATTTACTTTGCTGGAAACAAAATGAATGTTGAAAAAACCGGCTTCGATAGGAAAGTGTTTGTTCATTTGGTATCATATTACAAAAAATAGCAAATTTGGTTTTTAAAACTCACTGATTAGAAACTCTTTGAGTTCGGTCATACAGAAAAAGACCAAAGACGAGAAAAGTTTTCTTAGCGAAGCCGAGATTTTTAATTTAAGAGATGGGAAATTCCATTAGTCCCTCTCGAGAGGAAGAAGTTTTCTTTGCAAAGCCGGTTTTTAACCATTGATGTTTCCAAGTTAAATGATTAGGAATCATTGCATCGGTTGGTCTAAATTATTTTATTATGAAATAATTGTTCCAATGCTAGAAATGAGATAAGTTACAAACTATGTGATGTAATTGTTGGTGCGAAGATAGTAAGATAGAATTCTTGTAAAGACGATTTCATATAATACCCAGTAGTGAATAATATAGCAACTCAACTGCATTAGGATCATTGATGTCTATGTCCCATGATTTAATTTAATTAATGACTTTAATGACAATCTATGTTGAATTGTTCATTTGCTTGTTGATTATCATATTTTTAGACGCAGTAGTCCGAACCCCAGTAAATTTTGCCTGAATGTTTAGTAGTGTCCAGGCAGCGCGATATTTATAAAATTCTGATGGATATATCTGAAACAATCTTAAAACTGCAAATGTGAATGTAGATTTTTAACGCAGCACATTCGGATTTTCGTGAAATTTGCGCGAAAAAATATTTCTTTTTTGTTGTATTATTTTAGACGTTATCATTTGTTAACCCCACGACCGTTTTAAGGTGTTTGAGTGTAATGCGGTTTGATATTCTTACATACAAAAAGGTGTTACACCAACATTTAAGCAGCACGTTAGACTCGGAGTCTTTTTTCCGTAGTTGATTTAATGACGTAACTTTGTTAACACTTTACAGGATCATAATTTTGAAACATATTGATGAAATTGGTGAAAGAACAAAAAATATTAAAGGTGGTCATGTTTAGTCTAATAATTTATGTAGTTCTTATACAAATGTCCTACCCGGCGTTTTAGCCCTCATGAAATTCGCAGATATAAATATATTTAATTAAATATGGAACAAATAAGACAAAATATCGGCCCAAATCTACACACTTAATTTAAAAAGTATGGAAGATACGATCTACAACTGTCCATATTTCCGATACAGTCCCAATTTCTAAATTCACAAAATGTTGTTTAAAACTATTGTATATGCAAGAAATGCATTTTAATCTTTTGACCGAGTATTATTTAGAACTCATAATATCAACTGACTTATAATTATTTAAAAATAATTGGAAATTGTCGCCTTTCACTAAATTTACATGTTTATTTCCACATGTGAAATATAAATGAGTTATATATAATATTTCAATAAATATAGGGTTTCAAATTGAAAGTAAATAAATGTACTACAGGGTTTTCTCCTGTTATAATTCAAAGGTATTAGAGAGGTTGCTACAAAGCAACCGAAACGATAATTTCAAGCTTGAAATAAAGAGACGAAAATATGACTAAATTTACTAAATAAACAAGGAACTGTTACAAGTTAACAGCAGAAAGTATGCAGATTGAATAAGTGGAGGAGACAGACTAAATATATAAGAACTGTAAGTAAAGAAAAAATAAAAATAAATAAATAAATAAATAAAATCAAGTTTAATATGTTTTTATAGAGGGTATATCATCTTTGTCATTCCGTGTGTAATGCTAAGAAGGAATCATCTTAGATCAAATAATCCAATAATCTATATATAAACAATTAATCTGAGTTTGCTTTTTTTTTTACTTTAAGACTTACAGACATCTTAACTACAAGACCGATTTTGCTGAAAATTTCATGGAATGATTCCGATATACACGAAGGTAACATAGGCTATAAACAATATAGAACGACAGAACCTAGGGGAATGCAAATCATATATCGAATATCTAAAAATCTATAAAAAAGTTCTCAAACCTAGTCCCAATTACTTATCAAGAAAGCGTTTTAATGGGCAAAATGTACGACGTATAAAAACCGATTTTGATAGGTTTAGTAGAAAAAAGTTATATATTGTATGTATTTGTGAGTGTATTTTTCAATGTATATGTGCATACACTATATACGATATGCTTCGTACATATATAATTACTTAATTTGTGGAGGGTATTAAAGATTCGGCATAACCGAATAAAGCATTCTTAATTGTTTCTATAAATTCTATTCATATTACTCAGTGTTTGTTTCTTCAAAATAGCTTAACTCCACAGGAAACAAATTTCTGTAGCTACACAATTTTTCTATATTTATAAAAATTTCTAAATTTTATTTGTACAATAATATATCAAAAATTCCCCATATTGTGCAATATTAAAACCACAATATATTCAACATATATGACGAGAAAAGGCTGACAGAGTGACACAAACATGCCATTATAATGGCTTCTACAATGACAGCAATTTTAACAATAACAACAAAACCAACAATAAAACAACAACAGCAGCAGCAGTACCAAAAATAACATATCAATATACATATGTACATATATATATACATGTATATGTGCTCTTATTTTACATTACAAATCATATACAATTCAATTTCATATTTTGCTTATATTTCATTTTCCCCTTTCTCTTTTATCGTTTTTTTTCTTGTATTATATTTAAAAATAACAATAACAACAATAACTATAGATGATGATGTATCCTTGACGTTGTCACCCGTTATCGTGGGGAGTGTCCTTACAATTGTTATTATTAGTTTGGCTATAGCTTTGAAAATATTCATGATGACATTTTTACACAATTTACGTCGAAATCGTCAACATGGTACAAAAGCAACAGCCACAGCTGTTGTGGCACAAACGGGTGATGTATATAAGGTATGTATTACAACAATAACAACTATATATTAATTTTTTGTTTTCTCTTATTGTTTTTTTATAAATATCTACAATCAGTAGATGTATATGTGAAAGGATATCATACATGTTTTTTATATGTATAGAATACATATACAGATTTTCTGTGTTTACTTGTTGATT